>APFE030345571.1:110413-213909 GCA_000404065.3 Pinus taeda
ATTAAATCATAAACTATAAGCAAGGCCATTTTTTTGGAAAAAGTTACATTGCTGAATTATTGTGTGGCTTTCGCAGCAGGTATATGTTGGGTCCCAAGGCAAAGGAACAGGTTCATATGTTCTTGACAACTAGAGAGCATAAAATCTTAGAAAACTTATACATAGAGAGAACTATAGTGGATTATTCGATTATGTATAATGATTTTGAGAAACTGGACTTCTTGACATATTGATATTAGTTAGGCAGGCCGTAGATTTTCAACTGATAATATTAGTATATGAATAGCGGCTAGCCTATTTGGTTGACACTGCTCTGAGACAGACATTGTGATGATTGCCCAAACTTCATTCACACGCCCAATGATTCGGAAAGGGCTGATGTACTGTGCAATGATAAATCATAAAACCTACAGAATATATTTAAAATCAAGACAAGGCCGTCATATGAAACGGAAACCCTGCATAATATATTTAAAATTTTAAATTTATAAGTGAAACATGGAAACCTGGTTTCTTTCGAGACCATGGTGACTCTACGGAAGAACTGATGGCTGGAAGAAAATATCAAAGCATTGTCGCTTAAAAAAAAGTTAAAACAACCATCAAGACACACCAAACAATGCGCACTATTGATCTGTTGGAGGCTTATAAGTTATATCACTTATTGAACTGTTAGTCTGTTACTAACCTGTTAAGCTGTAGCAGTCCGCTCCTCAACACCCAGCGCTGCTCAGGGAGGTGCTGCTCGCACGATGCTCGATGGGAGCTGCTACTTGTAGGACGCTCGACTAGAGAGAGGGCAGAGTTCTGGAATGATGAATCGGAAATCCAAACAGTGAAACAGTGAGTGGAGCGCTCAACAAACTTGCAAATGCTGTGAGTGTGTTGTTCATGGTTCAGGGTGCCGTTTTTATAACATGAAACCACCATTTTCCAAAACCCTAAACGTTAATTAACTCTTAATTAAAGATTAAATTCGGTGTTTAATTAATTAAAATGGTTTTTAATGCATTAAAGGTGTGCCACGTCCCCCCTCATCCCCCCACGTCCCTCTCGCCCCCTCTCGTCCCCTCTCGCCCCCTCTCGTCCCCCACGCTCCCCCACAATCCCCCCACGTCCCCCTTTTTGGAAACGCCCCCTCAGGGAAGGGAAACGTTTCCTTGGCACATCCCCCTGAGTGTCCTCCATTTTGGGAGCGTGGGGAAGCGTCCCCTACTCGTCCCCAAGTCCCCAGAGCGCGGGGGAGCGAGGAAACTAGACCCCTGGGGGGGGGGGCGAGTCCCCGTGGAACACTGGTTTGAACAGACAAAGGTCGGAAGCTAGAGAGTCCAGAAGAGGAAATGAATAGATAGTGCCGATTTGCTTAAAAGCCACAGAATGACAGAGACAAAGAAAAGCAGTGCTGAAACAGAGAGAAATAGAAACAAAGAAGGAGAGGGAGAGTCTGTGTACTCAGAGAGACTTGAGGGATTCAAGTAAAACTCCTGTTGTTTTATATCTGTTGTGTTGAGACTCAAATTAAGCTTAATTTTGTAAAACTCTGCTCTTGAAGACATAATAGAGAGGTCACCACTGAACGCTGGACCAGGAGACGTAGCCCAGGAGTTTTGGGTGAACTCCTTGATTATCTTGCTGTGTTATGTGTGTGTGTCTGTTATGTATCTTTAACTGCATCATTGTCTATATTATTCACAATCTTACTGATCTGTTGCATTAAGTAATATAGGCAAATCCATGCACATGAGTCTATAATACCTTAATATTAGTCTAAGATCTCATTTTCAGATCAAGTGGTATCAGAGCTTTAGGTTTGCTAAGGTTAGACAAGCTTGTGCTGGATTGTTGAATGATAACCAGGTCAAAGCTCAAACTAGGAGAAGGAGAACTTGTTGAGGCTAATCCATAAATTGGAAGAGTCAATCCTAGGAGGATAATGGTACAACAAACCCCATTGGAATCAAAATCTCAGTTCATAGACAGTTTCATGATCATGAGAGCCATGGTAGAAGAGATGTATCGAGAATTCAAGAAGGGTTGAGGTGAAAGCACTTCGAAACCCAAACAAGACAAGGGAGCAGAGGAACCTTCTCTAGATCCACCAGAGGACAAAGGGAAAGGGGAAAAGCTTCCTCCATCATCACCTCCACCATCACCTCCATCATCCTCATCTCCTAGCCCTGAAAAGAAAAAGAAGAAAACATCTTTGATTAAATTAGATGTAAAGTTTGATTTGCCAATCTATGATGGAGAATTAAATGCAGAAAAGCTAGATAACTGGATTAGACAGATTGATGTATATTGCAAGGTGCAGAACATTGATTCAGAGAGGAGAAAGATTTAGCTGGCTAGCCTTCAGCTTGGAGGAACTGCACTAGTGTGGTGGGAAGGCAAGACACAAGCTGATCTGAAGAAGCATGGTAAAATTCTCTCTACCTAGAATGAATTTGTTTCTGCCATTAAAAAACAATTCTATCCACTAGCTTATATGCAACAAGCAATGATGAGTTGGCAAACTCTTCACCAGTTAAAGGGCCAAAGTGTACAAAGTTATACCCAGGAATTTAGAAAAAGAGCTTTAACCCTAGGCATTTATCTAGACTCACCTGAAACTTTGTTGAAGTATATAGGTGGTCTACATAGCTATTTGAAGCACACCATTCTCATGTTTAACCCCACTAGCCTAGATGATGTATCAGTTTAAGCTACACATCTAGAGGCTAGAGGCAAGAATGTGAACCCAAAGATTGGGGGATCATCAAAACCCTCTGAAAACAAGAACAAGGAAAAAAAGAAGCTGAAATGGAAGGAGAGGAAGGCAAATGCTGTACAGAAAGACAAACCTTCATGCACTCACTGCAAGAAGGATGGACACGATGATGAAGACTGGTGGTCTTTGCATTCGGAGCTGAAACCCAAGAAGTTCGGTGGTAAGAAGAAGAAGATTGTTGCTGCTATTCAGAAAGACTTGGGGTCAGACTCAGGTGATGAAACAACAGTCACAGCCACAGGTATAAAAGGTAAAAATTTTGAAGCATCTACAAGTAATTATGCACAATCTATTGACAATGAAGATAATGAGAGGAAAAGACATGAGATTTTTCATATTAGAGTTATTTCCAAGCACCAAAAGATTGATACTTTATTTGATATCACAAGTAAACTTGATTTCTAAAACAATTGTAAAGAAGTTGGGCTTACTAACAACACCTCACAAGAAGCCATATCCATTAGGTTGGGTATGTGATAAAGCAAAGCTACAAGTGACTAGACAATGTCAACTTAGGTTTGCTATTGGGTCAACATTTATAGATGAGGTTGAGTTAGATATAGTTCCCTTGGATATATGTGGTATTGTTTTAGGAAGTCTGTACTTGTATGATAGAAAAGCCATTTTCTATAGAGCTGAAAATAAGTATCAATTTACTAAAGATGGAATAGAATATGTTGTAAGAGCTCATAAACTCAAAAATAACTGCTCTCTCATAAACTCAAGGTAGATGAAAAGAATTGTAAATTCATGCAATCAATTTTTACTAATGGTTGTAAAGGAAAAGAACCCTGATAAAACCAATGTATTTGAAGGCTGTGATGCTAAAGAGAAAGCTGATTTAGTTAATATTGTTTTAGAATAGGATATCCTATTTCAAGAACTTAAAGGTCTACCACCCAAAAGGGAAATAGTACATGATATTCATTTGTAGCAAGATGCTCCATTGCCTAACATCAGAATGTATAGGTTACCCGCTTTAGAGAATGTAGAGATCAAGGAGCAGGTACAGACGCTACTCGATAAAGGGTTCATAAGACCAAGCACATCACCATGTGGATCTCCAATTATGTTAGTGAGAAAGAAAGATGGTTCGTGGAGGATGTGCATTGATTACAGAGCAATCTTTATCCTCTTCCTCGCATTGGTAATCTATTAGATCAGCTGAAAGAAGAAATTTACTTTTCCAAGTTGGACTTGCGTAGTGGCTATCATCAGGTGAGAGTTGCAAAAGAAGATGCATGGGAGACTGCTTTCAAGACAAAGCAAGGGCTGTATGAATGGCTAGTTATGCCTTTTGGCTTAACTAATGCTCTTGCCACTTTCATGAGAGTTATGAATGATGTACTTAAACCTTTTATTGATGATAGTGTAATTGTATATTTAGATGACATTCTTGTTTTCAGTAAAACATGGGAAGAACATTTGAAGCATGTAAAGTAGACTTGAGATGTTTTGAAAAGAGAAAATCTCTATGTGAAGCTATCAAAATGTGAATTTGGCAAAACATCTTTAAATCATTTGGGTCATATTCCCTCTAAGGTTGAAGTCATTGTGAACTGGCCTAAACCCAAATCTGCTACAGAAGTTAGGAGTTTCCTAGGAGCAACACAATATTGGAGAAAGTTTATTGCTAACTTTTCCTTGATTGCAGCTCCCTTACATGCTTTGACAGGATTGAACAAGGTGTTTCAGTGGGGAGGCAAACAAGAGAAAGCCTTCGATACATTAAAAGAAAAAATTAGTATAGCACCAGTAATAGCACTGCCATATCTTCAACGACCATTTGAGATTGAAATAGATGCCAGTGATTATGCCATGGGAGCAGTGTTGATGCAACAAGGTAAACCCATATGTTATCATTCAGAGACATTGACTTTTGCAGTAGTTAATTATCCCACATATGATAAAGAATTGTATACATCAGTACAGAGTGTGAAAAAGTGGAAACATTACCTAACAGGCAAAGAAACAATTATACATACAGATCATCAACCACTTCAGTATTTACACTCACAAACTAAATTGCAGCAATCAAGACACTAGAGGTGGATGGGTTTTCTATAGCAGTTTCATCTTGTCATCAGATATAAGAAGGTCATACACAATAAAGTTGCAGATATGCTATTAAGACCAATCATAAATGCATTTACTATACTTAAGCATAACTCAGTATTGCATGAAAGCTACATTGAACAATATGCTCAAGATATAGATTTTAAAGATGTATATGCAACTTTAAGTCATGGCAAACAAGTAGAAGAATTGGATTATCATGTTAAGGACCAACTCTTATATCATTTGGGAAAGTTACGCATTCCTCAAACTGAAAGAGTTAACATAATCCGAGAAGCACATAATTCTCTAATATCAGGTCATTTTGGTGTAAGTAAAACAGTTGCACAGTTGCAAAGGTTCTGTTATTGGCCAAGAATGCATGAAACAATTTCTAGGTATATTAAAGGATGTACCATGTGAGCTACAAGCAAGCCCAATAATAGAAAATTAGGCTTGTAGACTCCACTTCCAGTTCCTCCTCGTCCTTATGAAAGTGTTTCCATGGACTTTGTTGGTGGATTTCCAAAATCAAGAAAAGGTCATGATTATTTATATGTTATTGTGGATAGGTTCAGCAAAATGTGTATTTTAATACCTTGTAACAAGTAGATTATAGCTTAACAAATAATGAAGTTGTTCTTTCAGCATGTATGGGTTAATTTTGGGTTACCCACTTCTATTGTATCTGATCGAGATTCCCGATTTGTCGGGAAGTTTTGGTCCAGTCTATGGGAGTTGATGGACACTAGATTGAAGAAGAGCACAACATTTCATCCTCAAACAGATGGCCAAACATAGGTGGTCAATAGGACAATGATCTAGTTGCTCAGGGGCTATTACAGCAAGCATCCCAAGCTTTGGGATGAACATTTGTGTTATGTGCAACATGCTTACAACCGTGCCAAGCACTCTTCTACACAAAGATTTCCTTTTAAGACTTGTTTTGGGTTTACACCAAAGTCTCCCTTGGATTTTGTCTTTAGTAAAGACATAGCAGTTGATGGACACAGTGACGTGGACAAAGCAGCCAAGTTCATTGAACAGATCCAAGAAAATTACCAGGTATTGCAGGAACAGCTGGAGAGAAGCCAGGGCAAGTACAAGGCAAGGTATGACAAGCATCGGATTGAGCATAGATTCCAAGTTGGTGATCAAGTTTGGTTGTACATCAACAAAGACAAAATGCAAGGTGAAGGTAAGAAATTGAAGCCAATAAGGTATGGACCTTTCAAGATACTTGAGAAAATTGGTGAAAATGCTTTTTGCCTTGATTTTCCAGCCTATATGCATATCTATTCAGTCATTAATGCAGAGAACTTGAGACTGTATGAACCTTCATTGATTGAAGATCCCGAAGAGCAAAGTCAGTTGCCTTCTATCGATGATCTGTTGCCTGAATATCTCAATGAGTTGTAGGAAGATATAGTTCTGGACAGGAAGGTGAGAACTATGCGTAGAGGGGATGTTGAGTACCTGAGAATTGGACTCAAAGGTTCAAAACCAAGCAGTGCAAGATGGATAGAGATTAGACAAGTGAGGAAGTTGTATCCTCACTTGATTGATGCTTAAAAACCAACTTTTGGTGGTCTAAAATATTTTTCAGTGGGAAAGCGTGATCCAAAATGGATCTAAAAAACCCTCTAAGTCTTCAAAAACCAAAAACTACCGCAGAGGATGAGCCTTTGAAAATTGCGGAAAACACTATTGGGAGTGAAAAACATGAAGAAATAGTGAAAAACAGAGCTACCGAAGTTCAAAATAATGATGCACAGGAGCCGTCAGATTTGGCCTATCAACGATCTAGATCCGATCGACATATCACAATCAGAGATGACAAGCAGAGGCTATCGGAGGCTATCATGTGAAAGTTGCGACAACAATCAATGCGGGTCAACGAGGATTGTCGATCGAGTGCGCAGATCGACGACCCAGGTTAACCCATAATAACGGGTCGGAAAAATACAATGGAGCGCTTACCAAAGGCCCGGGGACTATGCGATATGTGATATCGCAATATTGCATCGAAGTGATACAAAAGAGCGGGGCCGATACATACGCGACTTGCAATAAAGCCGGACCCGACGGGTTTTACGAGTCAAAATATATATATTTTGAGTTCCGCAAAAAGGAGTTTTTCAATGTAAATTCACGTTTTCGTTAAATAAACGAAAATCAAAGGAAATGCGAATTGGGCGATAAAACGGACCCGAAAGGGTTTTTATATGCAGCAATATGTGTTTTGAGTTCCGAAATGAGCAGGATTTCGGGCAAGCCTTGGGCGGTAAGTGGTATTGGCCAGGCTTTGCCCGAGCCTATACACTGGCCGCCACGTGGCCAAGCACCGGAGAGAGAAAGCCACCCTTTTATGGTGGGTAATCTTTGGGCGCATAAGCCACCTGAATCAATAATAACCATTGGATCAACGATGACTTGTGATAGCGCCCAAAGACGGATCCGAAGGGATTATAAGGCGAAATTAATAATATTTCAGGTCCGATAGACCGCGTTTGAGCGGATTTTCCTGTGTTTTTGTGTATTTCTCTGTGTAAACAGAAAATGACTATTTTGGGGGTTTCTAAAGCATAGATGGTTCCTTTCGTTGTAGAACGGGTGGCCACCATCCCTGAAGACATTACACCATGATTGGTTAACGCTCAGAGGGGGTTTGAACGGACAGAGGCCAGAAGCCAAAGAGCCTAGAAGAGGAAATGAACAGACAACAACGGTTGGCTTAAAAGCCACAAAATGATAGAGACAGAGAAAAGAAGTGCTGAGACAGAGAGAAACAGAGACATAGAAGGAGAGGGAGAGTCTGTGTAGTCGGAGAGACTTGAGGGATTCAATTAAAACTCCTGCTGTTTTATATCTATTGTATTGAGACTCAAATTGAGTTCACTTTTGTAAAACTCTGCTCTTGAAGACATAATAGAGAGGTCACCATTGAAGGCTGGACTAGGAGACGTAGCCCAGGATTTTTGAGCGAACTCCTTGATTATCTTGTTGTGTTATGTGTGTATGTGTGTTATGTATCTTTAATTGCTTCATTGTCTATATTATTCGCAATCTTATCGATCCGTTGTATTAAGTAATATAGGCAGATCCATACACATGATTCTGTAATACCTTAATATTAGTCTAAGATCTCATTTTCAGATCATAAAATAATAGTTGCAAAAGTAAATTGAGACTCCCAACATATTTGACCCCTAAAGAACTTCCAGATTTATGGAAATGGTTGGAGTTACATTCAAGGCAGCTCTTTGAGCTTCCATGGGACGATTATGCTTGTGGAGCTCTGTCTTTGAGTATTAGTTAGATATAATCACTATGTAATGGCCTATGTATCCAACATCTCTCATCAATTTGTGTGTGATTTTAAGGTTATTATGAATAACTTAAGTTGACAGAGATGTTCTCCATGTTCAATAGTACACTTTTCTTGATATTTGCTTATTCCTAGATATTGGTAGCTCTGTTTTCAATCTATTTTTGTGGGTAGCATGATACTTGGAAGACTACTTTCAAAATAATGCAAGGATTGCATGATTAGTTGATTATGCATTTAGCTTATGGAGTGATTCAACGACATTTATATATTGATGTGATGTCTTGAGACCATTACTCAACCTTTTGGTCATTGGTTATTCGGATGTATAATTTTTTAGGAAAACTTGGAAAGAGCTCATG
Source organism: Pinus taeda (assembly GCA_000404065.3). NCBI lineage: Eukaryota > Viridiplantae > Streptophyta > Pinopsida > Pinales > Pinaceae > Pinus > Pinus taeda. The sequence goes on from APFE030345571.1 coordinate 118,926, forward strand.
CTGCATTTGGGAGATAGTAATTCAAACCCTTCAAATTTTCAATAGCATAGCTTGCAAGATCACATGAAGAAATGGAAGTTTTCATGACATGTTGTATATATATGCCTTGGTGATGACTAAGGTAAATATCATACAAATCTATTGAGGCAAAAATTGGTGAGAGATCAACTTCAATCTCAAACAACAATTGTGGGTTTTCCAGACCTAAAACCAATGTATTGCCAATGTTTTGGTTTCAATATTACAAATGCTTTTCTCTTGAGCCATGATCGATTGAATTTATTTGCCTCCATCTATGAATTCATTAAGTGGCACGGTAGCATTTCCATAACCCAAGAAACAAGGATGAGAAAGAGCAGCAATCGTTGGTTTTACGTTTGTGGGGTGATTTTGTCAAATCTGACAGGTAAAAATGAGCTTGTAAGAGTCTCATCCAAAGTGTTGTTGCACTTGCAAAAGGGATGGTTTGAAGTCTTCTATTGGGAAGTCTGACCAGTTAGTTGAGGCTAATTCCTAGAGGTGAAAAATATGTGCCATATCAACAGGCAATGTTGTTACAGGATCAAGAATTGTTGAGAAGAAGTGTGTCCAGCAGGCAAGGCAAGACATTTAGTCTACCATAACACTACTAGGCTTAGATTCATAAGCATGGTGGGCTTCAGGTTTCTGTTGAGATCACATGAAATACTGCAACACTAAGTTATAATGTAGGAAAAGACTGTAAGTTGAACTTGCTGAGTTTATCAATGCCAAGGTTACCAGTATAGGGGGTTGAAAAAGTATACAAAAGAGTAAAATATATGGGTTGCTTAATTAACAATTTGTCATGCCTTTTTTTTACTCTACAAAATTGAAATTCAACCAACATATGACAAAATCCTGAGTGCAGATGGAGACAATGGACCAGAATATAGTTCTAGTTTCCCTGAGAATGATAGTAATAAGACACTCATTAATGAAGGGAAATCCTGAAGATCCCCTAAGGTTCAAGACACCAACGCTCCTATCTGTGATTTTGAATATTGTAGAAACTTTGGCACCTATAATCATGTGCATCTCCAATCAGCATTACCTATTAAGTTTGAACAAGACAGTGCAAGATCCTATATGTTATGCTTTAACAGTCATCCTACATATGACATGGACTCTGATAAGGAAGAAAAGAAGGCCGATTATATTATCAAGCCGTTTTGTGAACCATATGAGACAAAGGTTGAAATGTTCATTCCATTTGTTGAAGGCATCCTTATTGAAGATGAATAGTCTTTTCATATTGGAAGAACTAACCAATATCCAGGCATACAAGAGGACTTCTGCAAACCCATAATTGATTTACTACACAGTGAGCATAATCATTTCCAGGTTTTTCTCTTATTGTTCATAGTTATGATAATTGATCTTCAAAGGAGGTTGTTCTCCTAACTGCAGACAATATTCAAGTAGCTTTAATTTGCCATAAAAAAAAACCCACTGTTTGAAACAATGATGTTGATGGCTAGCATAAAATTGTTCCTATGTTTGATCCAGAAATGTTGGAACTAAAGTCTCAATATTCCTTTGAACATAATGACCCAAGGAGACCAGATCTTTATAGGAATGGAGAGCCAAATATGGATCTCTCTCCCAACTCAAGGTAGATTCTAAAAGGGCCCAAAATATACCCTCTACACCAAATTATTTTGTGTCTTTTTCCCTAGTATTAGAAATAAGTTAGAGTTTCTTCTATTTCCTCCTTGGAGCATTTTATGCAAATTGGTTCCAATATTGAAGCCAAGTTACATAAGACCATTCAATTCTTTTAGATGAAGGGAATTTCGTCCTCATTTTCTTTCTACTAATTACTCAGCCCAACAATATTGGGTAGAACAAAGGAGAAACCAATTCCATATCCTCTACCCACTGTGGGAAGAAGAAATATGGCACCTGTAATAGGAAGCTTGCCCATTCCAATAAGGAATGTCAAACATTTAGGCCCAAGAGTTCCAAAAGGAAAAATACTTCCTTTCTAAGCATTATTGAGAGGTTGGAGACTTAGAGGTTGATGTCAACAATCCCAACTATATTGATCCACACTTAATGCTAATGCCCAAAAATAGCCTTTCCATCAACAAGGAATCTCTTTGTACATAGAACTGTCAAATCAAGCACAAACTTGCATATATGGTCATTGATAATGGCAACCAAAATAACATTTTCTTGCTTCAATTGGAAAAGGAACTTAAGTTACCAACCTAAACTCATAACAACTCACATTAGATTGGATGGGTAAAAGATGCATATTAGCTTGTTCTAATCAGTTGACAATAGATCGGGTTGTTGCTAAAAGATGGTAAGATTTTGCAAAATTGAAAATTGAAATTCAACCAACATATGAAAAAATCCTAAGTGCAGATGAAGATAGTGGACTAGACTATAGTTCTAGTCTTCCTGAGAATGAGAGTAATAAGACACTCATTAATGAAGGGAAATCTTGAAGATCCTCTAAGGTTCAAGAGACCAACACTCCTCTCTATGATTTTGAATATGGTAGAAACTTTGGCACCCATAATGATGTGCATCTCCAATCAGCATTACCTATTAAGTTTGAACAGAACGGTGCAAGATCCTATATTTTTTGCTTTGACAGTCATCCTACATATGACATGGACTCTGATGAGGAAGAAAAGAAGGTTGATCATATTATCAAGCAGTTTTGTGAACCATATGAGACAAAGGTAGAAAGGTTCATTCCATTTGTTGAAGGAATCCTTATTGAAGATAAATAGTCTTGTCATATTGGAAGAACTAACCAATATCTAGGCATACAAGAGGACTTTTGCAAACCCATAATTGATGAACTACACAGTGAGTAGAATCATCTCCATGTTTTTCTTTTACTATTCATAGCTATAATAATTTATCTTCAAAGGAGGTTGTTCTCATAACTACAAATTATGTTCGGGTAGCTTTAATTTCCCATATAAAATAGCCCATTGTCCGCAACGCTTATGATGATGGCCAGCATAAAACTGTTCCTATGTATGATCTTGAAACGTTTGAACTAAAGACTCAATATTTCCTTCAACCAGAATGGCCCAAGGAGGCCAGATCTTTATAGGAATGGAGAGCTCGATATGGATCTCTCTTCCAACTCAAGGTAGAGTCTCAAAGGGCCCAAAATATACCCTCTACACCAAATTATTTTGTGGGTTGTTCCCTAGTATTAGGAATAAGTTAGAGTTTCTTTTATTTCCTCCTTGGATCATTTTATGCAAATTGGTTCCAAGATTGAAGCCAAGTTACATAAGACCATTCAATTCTTTTAGATGAAGGGAATTTAGTTCTCATTTTATTTCTACTAATTAATTAGCCCAACAATTTTGAGTAGAACAAAGGAGAAACCTTTTCCATATAATCTACCTACTGTGGGAAGAAGAAATATGGCACCTATCATAGGAATCTTTCTCATTCCAATGAGGAATGTCAAACATTTAGGCCAAAGAGCTCCAAAAGGAAAAATACTTCCTTTCTAGGCATTATTGAGAGGTTGGAGACTTAGAGGTTGATGTCAAAAATCCCAGCTATATTGATCCACACTTGACGCTAATGCCCAAATATAAGCTTGCCAACAACAAGGAAGCTCTTTGTAGATAGAACTGTCAAATCAAGCACAAACTAGCATATATGGTCATTGATAATAGCAATCAAAATAGCCTTTTCTTGCTTCAATTGGAAAAGGAATTTAAGTTACCAACCTCAACTCATCCCAACTCACATTATCTTTGATGGGTAAAAGATGCACATTAGCTTGTGCTAATCAGTTGACAATAGATCAAACTATTGCTAAAAGATGGCAAGATTTTGCCCAATATATTATATGTCCTTACAAACAAAGTTGAGAAGACTTACGAAAATAAGATGATGACAACTGTAATTAGTTGCTCCTTTTCCTTTTCCTTGAAGTAATATAATTGGAATTTAAAAAATAAAAGGAATACTACAAAAGAGGAATACCACAAATGCAAATATATTGTAAGTATAGAAAGTCCAAAATATAATGAAGTTAATTAATGGAGTAAATGATTGAAAAATCAATGGGATCATTGGTGGTTGTTTGTCTCCTAAACACAAGATTTACAATTAGATGTTTACAAATACATTGTGATACATTCCCACTTGCCACTTGTCACCTAGTATGATTCTCACCTCTTCCTCCTTGCTTACAAGGAATTGTTCCCTAAATTATGAAAACGGAAACCAGTATGCTATAGGCTAATTGGTTCTCTAAACCAGTATGCTATTAGGCTAAATAGGAATTGTGCTATAAACCTATCTATGATACAACACCAAATTTCCATTATGATGCATGACTGAAACTCACCACTACATTGAAGATCCTACACTTATGATTCTATGCAACTCTGCACCTTTGATACAATGACTACAATGTAAACATACTTAAAATCTCCTTGAATGCTCTCATAGACACAATTTATTAAATTAACAGACTGTTTAGTTTAGGTATGTTCTATGCTTAGAGCAATTTATTTCAATTTTCACTGTTAGCTAAATATCTTTTCCAGATTAGCAGTCACATCAACATTAAAGTAAATTGCAGATAGAACATAAACATATATCGCAGAAGACAAGCCAAGAGAAGAGGACACAAGATGTAGCGCTAGCCAGGGACAAACCCCAATGTGGGGAAACGCTTGATCAATTCTTCTTATATGTTCCTCAAGAGTTCAACAAAGAAAGAGAGAGAGAGAGAGATAGTACATTTACAACAAAAGTCAACACTTTGACATATCTAGATAAGAGCATAGATCTCTCTAAGAAGATGATGCATGAGATCAGTTGAATACATGCTGCTTCAACTAATTCTCCAAGGTGACTCCTTCACCTATCATTGTGCTGCATCTTGTCATCATGCTGCACCTCACCGTGTTGCAACCATCATCACAATGCTGGACCTTATGACCATGTTGTACACATCATACTGTTGCACCTTAGGTTGCACTGTTGTCCCAGTGTTTGACACTATTGTATCTTGTGCCACTGTTGCACCATGATATCACCCATGTGCTTGCTGCACCATAGCTACTTTGTGTACTTGCTGCACCAAGTACCATACTGCTGTCCCAATGTGCTATACTATTGCAGCACCATGAACTTGTGGTTGCTATTGCAATACATCATGCTACTGCAATATATCATATTGTTGCAATATATCGTACTGTTGCACCTCACCATTGTGCTGTGATACACTTCATCACTATACCCATCATCATGCTACAACATTCGCCACAATATTGTCACATCATATCATATCATGTTGTTGTTTGTTGCATTTAGGACAACCATCACAATGTGGTTATGGACTGGTTAGGGCATCAATGATAGTCCAACAAACCTTCATACATCAGCTGCAACATCCCTACCAAGGCTACGGTCACCCTTGTTTAGCACTCCTACATCCCACGTTGGCTTGTCATACCCTAGCAGGCCTTATGCCCTCCTAATGTAGACCTGTAGGTGTGATAGGGACTGCAACTAGCTACAGAAAGCTTATCCTTTGTTGCGGTAGCCCTTTCCAAGGGTTATAGCCCCACAAAACTATGCCTTCGACCCTCAAGACAGCTTGCAGTATCCATGACAGTCTCTCGATCTCCACCAATGTGTCACTACTGCTCCAACAATTATCTCAGCCTCCATTGATGAACTCAGCCTCCTTCACGCTGTCTTAGAGCCTCCCTTTCTTGTTGCGGCTAGGGATTAGGGTTGTTGTAGGTGGACTCTTTCTCCTCCACATAGGGTACTTAGGCTTCTACCATGGTTGTGTTAGATAGGGTAGGGTTAGGGCTTCTTGTAATTGAGATAAGGGTTGTCTTTTATGACAACATTTAGGGCAGCATTAGGGATTGTAAGGATAGCATAGGTCTCTTCACCATGACTACGTTAGGGCTTCTCCATAGGTTAGCATTATGGCTACTTCCTCATGGCTAAGATAAGGTTTGGCCTCCATGACAGCGTAGAGCCTTCTAGGGCATCTCCTATGATAGCGTGGAACCTTTCTCGATTAGGGCAGCGTTGTCCCTTAGGATCTATCCTCCCACCAAAACCAAAATACAAGTAGAGAGGAAGAGATCCCAAGTGAGTGTGTCCAAATGACTTTCAAGGCGCCTCTGTTTATACTAAAATGTTGAGCACATTTGGGGTTTATTTGGTTGCTGGCCGACCTTGACGAATTGTCTCATAACACAAATAAATTCATATCTCCTTGAATACTTATCAGAATCATATGATCTTTAGATAAATCCTACACCTCTCGATGAGAGGGATCCAAGAAAAATATCAGATGCCATTAATAAGATGACCCACATGGAGTTTGGCCCTAGTTGCCAATTTTAACATAGACTTAGTTAATCTCTGACTCCTTCCAAGCTCAAACCTCCCATCTCAAGAGTCATTTATCACCAACAACTATCATGCCGGTTGGGGAATCTTAGCTTGAATATGCTCCAAGGTGTACCACTTGGTAGCTTGGGATGACTTTTATTTCATCCCAAACTAATAAAACTCTCAAGGCCTTTACCAATGTACATCAAAAGGGCCTTAGACTAGGAATATGGGTGTTGTTATTATTATTTGCATAATAAGAATTAGTATGAGGGAAGGAGAAAAAGGGATTTACTTCTAACATGAAGCTTATCATGCTCAACGATCATGATTTTAGCATTAAATTAGGAAGTTGTCAATGGTTTAAACAAGATTGTCGTCTCAATTTTTAATCCATTGCAAAATAAATTGTCTTGCATGTTCTTAGGAACGATGAAGCTTGTTGATGTGCAAGTACCAGTTTAATCAGTGTTCAAATTTCATCCTCGATGTTTTAGCAAGGCCCTTAGCTTTCTTTTTTACAACTTTTAGGTGATTTAAAGAGAAAATTTGAAGGATCTCAAGAGTATGCTAATATTTCTTTGCGTCCTCCAGAAAAAATCCCCTTTGCGAAGTTGAAATGATCAAATGTCTGGAAACATGGCTTTCAAGGATTTAGTTATATTTGTGGAGGATTCTGGTATGACTGTTCCTCTATTTCATCTAAGGGAAAATATTTTAAATGCTCTCCAAGAGGAGAGTTTTAATGATATGGATTATAGGTTTTCTTCTACAACAGAGTCTAAAAAAGTGAATCTTTGCAATACTGAATCTCCTAATTGCAGAAGGAATGGTTGCAGTTTAAAACATCCCTGTAAAACATCAGCTTCTACATAAGCAAGTGGCTCAAATGAATCGACAAAGAGTTGATATTTATGAACTACAATTTCATATTGTTCATCATGATATTCTTATGGTTCAGGAAACATAACCATTACGAGATACCTCTTAGACTTGAAATCAAGAATGGATTTATATTCAAGTAACCAAAAATGAGCATCGTGCAATGGTATATGTTGAATAAGATTGTTTAAATCTAATCGGCATGATCTAATCATCGATAGAAAATATTTCATGTCATCTTTGGAAAGCTTGGGAATGGCATGAAGGCCCTTTCAAATGTAGAGGAATGAATCCCAACCAAAATGGCAATAATCACATGTGTTTCCTCAGCTTTCACTGCAACAAAGACTGGACTCACCTGAGGGATCACTACGGCAATCTCCACTAATAACATCTCAATGCAAGGCACCCTCAACTTATCCCTCAGGTAGGGGTTTATCTACTTTCACTCTTCTGGGAAGAGGCTGGCAATGGATTCAACAAGCGTAAGGGATCATTGAAGCAACCTCCACTGACAACATCTCAATGCAAAGCACCCTCAACTTATCCCGTAGGAAGGGGACGATCTACTTTCACTCTTCTAGGAAGAGGTTGGCAATGGATTAAAAAAGCCTAAGGGATCATTGCAACAACCTCCACTGAAAACATCTCAACGCAAACCACCCTCAACTTATCCCACAGGCAGGGGCCGATCTACTTTCACTCTTCTAGGAAGAGTCTGGCAATGGATTCAACAAGCTTGAGGATTTTATTAGAGAGAGGAGGCTTCAACCCATATGGGATCACAATGTGATGGCAATTTTAGTTTTTTGGATTTGGTTTCCATAGAAAAATAGTTTTGAGTGTCAGATTGGGCTCCAAATGGAATGTACAAAAGTGATCTTTGGTATTTATCTGTGGCTTTCATGTCTCAAAACGAGAATGAGATAGTTTTTACAATATAAATAAAACTCTAATATGTACCAGAATGGTAGTCTATACTTTTAAAGATGAACTTAAAGCTGGGAATGACTCACCATGTTTTGAATAAATTGAGAAGAGGACAACTACTTTAGGAAGAGAGATATTGCCAACGACAAGAAGAATAGATGTCTTCGATTTTTTGAATGATAACAGTTCCTAGCTCTGGAAAACCCTGCAGAGCTGCCTTATCTCCCTACAGAGCTATGGAAGTTTAGTTATTTGGCACTGAACAGAGTCTCTGTAAGTTTGCCGATAGAACTGAGACTCTCTTAGAGTCTATCACCTGACCTGTACTTTGGATCAAATTGCATAAAACAAGCACACCCATATCGTTCTTGGACTGAACTCCATCACCGATTTCTGAGGCCAAAAACCATGCTCCTTTGCACAGGGTTCACTGTAATTTCCTGTTCGGATGGTAGTTTGACTCGGATGGTAATTTAGAAAAAAGGTGAACAATGTTTACCTATGTTCTCTTACATGTAAGTACACACGTTTAATGCTATTCTTGTTTTACTTTGTCACATGCATTGGAATGGGATTTTCGCTATACTAGGGCTAATTGTTGCATTGCATATTTGCAAAATTGTGGAATTATTGTTTTTATATAGCATCTCTCAATGTATGGACCATGTATGTTGAATGAAATCTCTTAGCGATAATTTTACCATTGAATTTATCTTGATAAGCCATCTCTTTTTGCAAAGCGAAGTATAAAGCTCTAAGGTCACTTCTTCTTGCCCTAAAGGCCAAGTGAAGTAGTCCTTGAGGCCTCCTTGACCCAGAAACGAAGTCCTTTCTCATCATTCTCCTAAACTCCATTCTCCCAAGGGAATAGGCACTGGTCTACCAATAGGTGGTCACTCAAAGAACCATTTTTCTTCACCTTTCCCTCTTCATTCTAGGTCAAGCCACGCTAGGCCACGTAGGGCATCATTTTCCCGACGAAGTAGCCATATAAAAAGTTCAATCCCCTAACCCCTACTAAATTGGTGTGTCCTCAAGGTCTCCTCCAAATTTGAAGAAATTCCGACGGTGGGATTGTGAGATATCCCAATCCCTAGCTCTGAGATCAAACTTTGCCCTGGTGTTCCCTAGGCTAGTACCTCATATGATCAATTTGACACCTCTAGGTGAAAACTCTTGTTTTGATCCTTTCCCCTTCCTTGTCTGGGTTAAGATCATCATTGGTTGTTAAACTCCCTCCCCTTAACCTAGGTGGGGTCCACTTGGTCCCGTGTGGTCACATACCTTTGAAAAGTTAATTCTTCAAGAACCACTTGGGAAACCAAGTCTAATAAGGATTTTAGGGATTGGGGAACTCCTTTTCAAGACACACTCCTTAAACCTATGCCTTAAATCCTCACCTCCTTCTCCTAGAAAGTTTTGTACCTTGCTTGAAGAGCAAGCAAGCCCCATTCTTAACCCCATTCTAGGAAAAGGATCATCACGGTCACTTCACATCCATTTATTGATTCATCCTTCACAAGTGACTTTCCATATACAGGGCCTCCTCCCATCAGTGAAAGTCTGTAAAGAGTAGGGAGTCTTAGCTGAGGTGACAGTGGGCTAAGTCTCGATTATTTCCCTTGATCTAGCAGTTGTCCCTTTAGGAGCCCCTTTTGAGGGCCCCTGCTAGTTTGAGTAGTAACACGCCCTACCTTAAAGTAGGTATCCACTGCTATACCTTACACAACATGCACTTATCCCTTGAGCCTCGCATAGTTAATTAAAGAAAAATCATAAAAGGAAAAAGGCATATAAAGAAGGGTGGAAAAATTAAGGCCAGGGCACGTCATGCACCACGATTTCTCCCTCCTATACATTATATACCCAAGTGTGGGTTTCCCTTTTATTAGCTACCCTTGTACCCCAACATGTGGCCCAGGGCTACCCCTTTCATTCCTTACTCCATTCATCTTTTTATCACATGCCACCATCCTTTGAAGGATGTACCTTGGACATACTATCCCCTTTAAAAGTAGAAACCACCTAATAGGATACTTGGTTAACCCCATTTGGAGCTTAGAGACATTAGCACATCCCAAAGCCCATTATGAAAAGGCATGCCATTATGAAGTGCCCACCTATTGTCCACGGTTTTTAAGCTCTTTAACTCGATTTCCTTTAATGACTTGTTGTATGGGAAGGCTAGGGGACGCATTGGATCTTATGCAGGATTGAAGATGGTCTCCATCTTGACTTTGGTCTCCCCATATAGGGTCCTAACCCTCCAGAGGGCTACATTGGCACATGTAGGGTATGTGTTGAGAGCCATGGACCTCCACGGCAGTAGACATCACTCCATGGATCCCCAGAGATGTTTAGAGATTACTAGAGATTCATCTATTGGACAAGTAAGATGCACCTGGTTCACCATGCCCAGCCAGCCCCACATCTGGGTTCTGTACCATGCACTTGGCAAATGACCTAGGACTTGTATGCTGATGTGGTATCACTTACACCCAATGTTCCCAGACTCGAAATTGGAAATAAATCGGCAAGGAAAAAGAGAAAAGAGTTTTAATCGAATTGGAAAAAAATTGGGAAAAAATCGATGAATTCAATAAATAAAAATATACACATATATTGAATTAAAAAAAAAAAAACAAACAAACAAAACAAACAAACAAACAAAACAAACAAACAAACAAACAAACAAACAGACAGACAAACATTTTTCATTGATATTCAATAAATCCATGTCCAAACAATGCATAATATCAATAGATGTCTAAAATATCATGAATGAATAAGTATCTCATATATGTTATGAGTCCAAACATGATCCAAAGTATGGAGCCCTAACTCCTAACCAGTGACTACATATAACCAGAAGCATTTGCTTCTAAAAGTTTACAAAAAGTTGCATACTAATCAGTAAAAAATCAATAACTAAGAGTGTAAGACTCTTAAGAGTGAGAACTAGAAGTGATTCCTCCCACTCCTTCACTTGCTTGACTCTCAAAGTTCTCCAAGTCATGTAGGCATTAAAGAGGAGCCTTCTCTAATTGGACCCAATATGCTGCATTTGTAGTTTGCAGATCTATCTCTTCAAGGTTGATTGGTGAATGATCCAAACATGTCATTATCATGAGAGTCTAGACATTGAAATGTGAATTAAAGTATGAAATTTAAACTTTAAAGTGCAAATCAGATTATGAAACTTTCAAATTTAGGCTCTCACTTAGTATTTGCTTGTTGTGAAGTCGTAGATTGTATTGGACAAATACAAGGTCATTTAAGCGTTTTTATGTCAATCGGCTGCGCTTCTTAGAATGTTTTTTTCTCAAACATGCTCCAGTTGCACTCATGACCTGAAGCACTGCATCCTTGGTTTAAGATTCGAATGGTGAATCTCTTCAAATTTGGTGTGTCATTACCAAAGTTTTGCCACCAAAGACCTAGAAAGTGGCAAGGGTTCGTGAGTAGAAGTACTAAATAGTAAAAACTTAAAAAGACAACAAATTTTAATAAAACATTTAACATGAAAAAAAAAAAGTTTAAACAAATTTAATGAATTGATGAAGCCTTCAAGCCTCAAAGAGTACCTAGCAACATCTTAGACATTGCTTTGAAAATCTGGATCAAGGAAGCAACTTTCAATGCATGTCATACGTCTTCTACCAACCTCCCCATCCTCATTAAATTTGCTCGTCATAAAAACACTGTGGGTTTAAGAAGTACCCAATAGCATGTAAGGGAAAATGCAATTGCCTATCCCAACGTGCATCAATAATGTGCCAAAGAGACATATATTTTGCCTCCTTGTCTCCATATCTTCTTTTGATGGCCTCCTTTGCGAGATCCATCACCTCATAAATGTAACCCATAGCGGGTTTGTCACCATCAACCATCCTGAAAATTCAAGCTTTCAAATTTAAAGTAATATGAAACATTGAAAATAAAAAGAAGCTTGAAATGAAAATTTTAAAATGAAAAAGTTAAAAGACTTTAAGTACTTGAGAACTCTAACAAGGGACTCCGTCACATCAATAATCTCTTCAACATCTTTCCAGAAACCGTCATTAAACACAAGTGAAACAATTTCAATGCCTTCAAGGGCCTTGGAATGTTTAGATGCCATCCACTCAGGTCCCAGGAACATCCTCTTCATATTTATCTTTTGCTCAACCACAAATTGCAAAGATATGAAATTTGTTGCAAATATAGTCACTGCAGGTCAAACAATTTCTTTACCTTCGATGTATTTTCTCATGGTGTTTAGGAAAATAGTGTGGTTTTATAGGTATTTGGTTATGGATTTTGCCTTCTCCACAACCTCATGTATCCAATGAAGCTTACCAATGTCCTCAAACATTAAATTTATGCAATGGGCAGCACAAGAGGTCCAAAAAATAGTCGGGTGCCTAATCTCAAAATGTCTACCAACGGCCATATAATTAGTTGCATTGCCGGTGACAATTTGTACATGTTCTTCTCCCACTTCTTGAACGACATCCTCCATAATTTCACAAATAAGTTGAGCAGTCTTAACCTTGTCTGAGGCATCCACTGATTTGAGAAGTGTTGTTCCTACTAGACAAGATACAAAGAAATTTATTAAAGTTCTAATCCTCTTATTTGTCCATCCATCACTCATGATGGTGCACCCTATTTCTACCCATGATGAACGAAACTCAGATAGCACAAGCATGACATCTTCAACACTCTCTAACAACAAATTTGTCCTAAGGCTCTCTAATGAAGGCGCTTTGAACCCTAGATCTACAACAACAATTGCATCAATCATAGCTTGCCAATAAGGACTTCTGGCACAGTGGAAAGGTATGTCAAAATAGTACCAAAAGTTAGCAATGGCCTTCCTGTTGATTTCCGGTAGCATCGGATGTGCTCTAAGTCTCAAATTTTGCAGGGAGGCTTGGGCACCATTATTCCAAAGAACCCAAAAAGCGTTTTGGGAAATTCCACCCGAAGATAGTTTTATTAAAATAATTAATTATTTTTAATGGGACCGTGAGTCTAAACTTAGGAAATTAAAATAATTAAGGGGTATTAATCTAAACAATGGACGCAGTTCTCACACAGGGGATGACGCAGTGGAATGCAGAGGGGGCAGTAGGTCCTCTCTTGGATCAGAAACTCGTCGAGAAGAGTTTGTAAAATTTCTCACAAAGAATCCTCTTCTATTCTACTAGTTGTATCTTGTACAAGAGATTTTTGCTGAAGGATAAAATAAAACCCTCAGATATACTACACCGGTTTTCCCGCATTAGGTTTTTCCTGGGACATTTGTCCAAAAATAACTATGTAGATGTGCTGTGTATTTCTTTCTTGTTCAGTTTCTTGTTTCCGCATATAATTTAATTAAGTGAAGGTTGCAGTTGTATTTACTTCGATATTTACCATAGAACACAATAAGTAATTTGCATGTAGGAGAAGTAACATCATTTTGTTGTAGTAGGGATTCCAGGTTTAGGAATTTTCACATGGTATCAGAGCTGCAGGTGAAACAAGAAGAGCAGTGCCAGAGAACCCAGTGCTAAGCAGAGAAGAAGTCAAATAGCTGCAAGAGGCAGCAGTTCGAATCCCTAGAGGGATTGCGCAGTTCAGGCCAGGAAGGCTGAATTTTCAAGGAACGTCTCTCTCGGAGTGAGTTGACAGAGAGGTAAGACCTCCAGATCGAAGTTTTCCAGCGTCTGAGGGAGAAGTGCAGCAAATTCAGCGAAGAGGTTTTTCTAGTGGGACGCAGTTTTTTCCTGCAGCAGTTGCTCGAGCAAGATAGCGTCAAAGATAGAAAAACAACACAAAGATGGAAACTCAAGATGTCTCTAAATTATCTTCCAGATTAGAAGAAGAATTCACATGCTTAGCAAGTTCAGTGTCAGCAGATGTTTGGTACATTGATAGCGGGGTTTCAGCCCATATGACTCGAGTACGAGAATATTTCTCGAGCTATCAAGAAGAACAAACAGACTTTCAGATTACTATGGGAAACAGAACAAAGTGTACTCCAATAGGGAGAGGTACCATAGCATTTCAGACGAAAGCAAGAACCAACATCTGAGCCACCAATGTTTTGCATGTGCCTAGGTTAGGAATGAATCTGATTTCAGTGTCTCAGTTACAAGACAAGGGATACAATGTATACTTCATTGGAAAGAAAGTATTCGTCAAACATCTACGTTGGAAGAAGAAGAGACAAATTGGAGCTCCAAGCAACAAACTGTATATGTTGCAGCTCAAGTCTCTAATGGCACTGATAGGCAGCAGGCATAGCGGTGAAAGGGAACTAAATGAATTATGGCACAAGCGAATGGGACACTTACACCATGGAGCACTAAGGATGCTCAGAGAGATTGTTACAAGAGTTCCAGTCCTTAGTACTAAGCATGATGATTTATGTAGAGGATATGTACTAGGGAAGTACGCTAAAGTAGTTTTTTTCCATAAGCAACAATAGAGTTGAATGTGTATTGGGATTGATACACTCAGATATCTGTGGTCCAATGTCCACAAGAGCTCTTAGTGGTGGTAAATACTTTGTCACCTTTATTGATGATCATTCTAGAAAAACCTGGATCTATTTCTTAAAGACCAAGGATGAGGTCTTTGATCGATTCAAAGAGTTTAAGGCTCTCATTGAAAATATGACAGGGAAAAAGATAAAGGTATTGTGTTCAGATAATGGTGGAGAATATACAGACAAAGACTTCACAGATTTCTGCGCAAAGGAGGGCATCAAAAGAGAAAGGACAGCTCCATATCATCCGGAGTAGAATGGAGTAGCAGAGCGGAAAAACAGAACTATTGTTGGGGCGGAAAAAGATATGTTGTATGTTTAGGCAGAGGCTTGCAACACAACAGTATATATCCATAATAGAACTCCTCACAGAGCGTTAGGGAAGAGAACGCCAGAAGGTGTCTTCACAGGGAAGAAGCTAGAAGTAAGTCATCTCAGGATATTTGAAAGCGTGGCATATTGTCACATTCCAGATGAAAAGTGCAATAAACTGGATCAAACTATAGAAAAGGGTTACCTCGTAGGATATAACGAGACCTCAAAGGCATACAGAATCTACATTCCTAGAAGCATGAAGATTTTACGGAGACGGAATGCAAAGTTCATGGAGGATAGAGCTTGCAGGAAATCTCGAGAGATGCCAGCAGAAGGTCAGTCAATAGATGTTCCATTAGTCCAGCAGTAGCACAGGCAGCAAGGAGGACAAGCAGGAGGAGAGACCCCTGGATCGAGTACAGTGACCAGTACCAGCATTTCCTCAGAAGAAGGAAATCCAAATAGTTCTCAGCAGATGGAACGATAGGATCAGGAGGAGGAGTTGATTGAGCCTCCCACCACCAGTGGTAGAACCAATAGGGAATCACGACAGACGCTGAGGGATGCAGAGGAGTTTATTGGAGCTCTAGAACCAAGAAGAGGCAGCGTAGACAACCTGACAGATACCAGGCCTTGGTAGCACATGTTGAAGAACCCTCTAGATTTCAGGAAGTCGTTCAACACCAAGTTTGGGTGGATGCCATGGCAGAAGAGTATAGTTATATCATGACGAATGATGTCTGGGAAGTAGTACCTAGACCAAGGGATAGATCAGTTGTAGGATTAAGGTGGATCTACAAGATCAAGTATGTTGCAAATGTCACTAGAGAGATGTACAAGGCTAGGTTCATGGAAAAAGGGTGCGCATAGAAAGAAGGAATAGACTATGAAGAGACCTTCGCCCAATGTAAGAATTGGGAACTGAAATATACAGAAACAGTAAAGAATTTAAAATATGTACTTACCTGAACTGCTACCTGAAGATGTCTACAGCTACGCTGTTCCAATTACCGAGAGACCAATTCCACCCAGCCAGACTGAGCAGAGCCTTGCTGCTCAATCCAGTAAGCTTCCCAACAGAAGCTCACTGTCCCCCGTGCCCAGAACCTCAGAGTTTCTTAATCGCTCTTCCAATGACTGATTTACTTCCCGTTAGAATTCCTCCTTCTGGTTTCTGCTCCCCTGTATATTCCCCCTTCTAAAACTCCGCCTACCTCTATATGTAGCTCTCCGTGACGGTGATCGCCCTGCTCACCACGATTCCACCGACCCCCATCGTGGTGACAGCTATCCTTCATGAGCGTGAGTCACAAGCGAT
Source organism: Pinus taeda (assembly GCA_000404065.3). Taxonomy (NCBI): domain Eukaryota; kingdom Viridiplantae; phylum Streptophyta; class Pinopsida; order Pinales; family Pinaceae; genus Pinus; species Pinus taeda. The sequence goes on from APFE030345571.1 coordinate 135,266, forward strand.
GAAATCAAATCCCCTGTTTTCTGAGGTCATAACGTTTTTATAACTTTTATACGTATTATCAACTTCATAAAATTTATATGTCCTTTATGATGTTATATCTATACTTTTGTCTAATATATATTGATTTAATATAAAGTTTATTTATAATATAAAGTTTATTGATATTTGATTTAAATATAAAGTTTATTGATATTTGATTTAATATAAGGTTTATTTATAAACATAAAGTTTATTTATATTTGATTTAATATAAAGTTAGAACTTTATATTAATTGATTATTGATATTAATACTAAATATTTATTTTATTTTATCAATATGCTTTTTATGAATATTCTGGAGCATATTATATATACATATATATATTCCCCTTGATTCAACCATATATTACGCGGTATTGACGAATGAGTAGAACTTATTTTCCTAGAAGGGACATGGTATTTAGCACTTATAATCAATTTAGTATAAAAATACTAGTGCGGTGTATGCAACACATGCATATGTAGCTATCATATGCATGTACCGTATACCTGCTATTATGTTTGCATTCTTTGTGTTTATAGATGGGTCGTTACATACACTCCCCCTTCAGAAAACTTCGTCCCGAAGTTAGAGTTTTTATCTTATCTGATTACTTATAATAGTAATTAGTAATTTAGTACCCCCTTCTTAGGTCTTTTAAAAAAAAATTATTTTAATACCAAGAGACTATAAAATTTAGAGTTTTAGGTTTATGATTTTAATGGACATGTCTTGCCCTATCCAGATTCCCAAGCTATTCTAAAATCATCCTATCCTTCCTAATCTCTTTCGCTCCCATCCTATCCGTCCTCTACTGGAGTATGCCATGGCGTCGGTTTTACTGACCTAACCATTCATAAACTCTAAGGTGACAGCATCGGTTATACCGACCTGATTTCCAGTAGGCATCCGACAGTCATCATCACACGTCTAGGGGAGCGTGATTCGCACAGTCCTCCCATGACTCCAGGGTTCAGAGGATAAACGGTGGGCAACACCTCCACCCCTCCCAGTAGAATTAGGCTAATACCCTATCATATAATCACTTTGAGCTCCAATCGCTCTGAGGTTCTGTCATCACGTGGTCATCCCGGTAATTGTTTATTATCTGCAATCATACACTTATCCAGGCATTCGTAAGAGGTGCATCAGCATATTCAATTAACTCATGTATTATTCACATAAATCACTATAGTATTAACAGATTTTGTTATATTCCATGCATGTCTTTTGACTTTCATTTAAGATGTATTTACTCCTTGATTTCTATTCCATTGATCATATTGAAATGTATAAATAAAACAGATTTAAATATCTTAATTCCTATCAGAAGTAAAATCATTTAACTGTTTAAAACTTTACTTTTGATAACTATAATTTAGTAAGATCAACAACATATATCGTTTTGGTATCCATGTATCAGCAGAAATTAAACATATATTATGTCGCAAAATTTCACGTTTATCTTAGTCATTCAAAATGTTTGTGAGCCTCTGATTGTAGTGAAGTAAATATATACTAAACACAGTTTAAAGTTCTTCAAAATTGACATAGGTTAGGGTACCTTTGACATATGTCCTCTGTATTTTCCCAAGTAGTTGATCCAGGACTATACTTGTCCCATTGGACCCTAACTTGGTCCACTAGGCGATTCCTGATCTATCGAACCCTACGTTCCAGTATACGTAATGGTTCGACCATTACGATTCCCTTGTCCCATACCTGAAGATTCTGCTATAGTGGGTTGATGCGCTGCTTGGTCGATGTTGATTACTGCATGAATTCTACAGCTTAATCCAAATTAAATTGTGTTATCAACAGGATTCGTTCAGGATGAGATGTTGGTTCATGTAAACTGAAAATATGAGCTGAATTTTGGAGAATCTACAGCTTAATTTAAAAACATGAATTTTTTTTTGTGAACTGAATTTGAAACTAGATGTCTAAACAATAATCTGAAAAATCATCCAACTGAGGGAACAATACAAAACTGGAAAATAACCCATACAGTTACTTTTGATTCTTTCAAACAGTCACATGAGGTAAACTCGTCTTGCGGGTATAGATTCTTGACTACACCAAACTGTGTTCAGAAAATTCAGCTTGTTTGACTTCTGGAATACACCTGGATTCATGATCCCTTTCAATCTATGGCCCAAGATTGCCAACGTAGGCTTTTGGTTTATTTAATAACTGCTTTTGTCCGAATGTCACAAAGATATAAAATGTTAATGTACCTCTTGTAAATTTAAAGAAAATCCCTTTATAGCATGGATGGAAAATGCATCATCAATTACTTCATGAGGCTTAAAACTTAACCACTATCAACCTCAAAGAAACTGAAACCACCCACAACCTAAGAACACTAACTTCCACCTCAGCTGTCCCCTCGTCACAGAGAGAGAACGGAAACCTATCATATAATTTAGACAAAGGCTTGCAAACATGAACTTGTCTATGGCATATTGAAACGCGAAGAAGAAAATTTAAAGAATATTCAACTTAGACTGTCTTGGACAAATGATAATTCACTAATAGCTAGCTTTTGTCATGAGTTCAACCTTCTCTACAGTCATCCTATATACACAAATTATCAACGAAATATTGAAATAACTACAAGGAATATATGCCTCAATTGTTTTGGGAGTGTGCTCAAGTATCCTCTCTTTATTTGCCAACAATGCAAGCACTGATCCTCCAAGCCGCAGTAAAACAAGTGCACCTAATAAGGTGCAAAATGTGAATTTGAACCCACGTCTGACCAAATCAAATCCTGATGTATTCATCATCTCAAGCAAAAACATTTAGCTTATGTTTCCTATATGCTTCAGTATCCCTGTTTCCTTTCCCTAAAATCTTGGAAGAATGAAATCATCCCTGTTTCCTTTCCCTAAAATCTTGGAAGAATGAAATCAATTAAGTTTTTTTTTTTTTTTGTTCATAAATCAGTATATACTAGGAATCAATCAGTATACACTTGCATGCATCTGACAGAGAACACCCTGTTTATAGGAAATTAAGAGCAATAGGCAATACCATTCTTTGTTTTCCTTGGTTTTCCTAAAAATACATTCACATGTGTATATTGTACTAGACTCAAATTGCATACCATCATATCCTATTTCCCTAAATACACTCGAGATGAAATCAAATTTGTGATAATTTTCATATTTCTATCTTCCTTTTAGACCTAGAGACAATAGCAACCATTTCTAACATTGGTTTAACATTTTACTTTCCCAAATCATTAGCAAATAAAATCTAAAGAATTAGGACTAACGTGCACTTGCAAACACCCAAACGAGTATAAAATGTCTTCAACCAAAGATTTTTTTTTTGGGAATTTACATGAGGATTTAACGAATCCAGTGTCAAACAAATTATGGAAGATAAACATTGCATGTACAAAATCCCAATCAGGTAATTGTTAATTTATGGGTATCCCAACACAAAATCAGTTTTGAAAATTCCATTGATTAGAAGACATAATTAGAATGATAAGCACAACACTTCATCCTTTATTGATGATATCAAATAACATCAGTCATTAAAAGAAATTTCCAATCTAAGTGTCGAAGCATTCAGTGCCCAGTTCTTGCTACTAAGATGTACTTTGAACCTAATTTAGGTATATTTTTGATGGATTTATTCATTCTCGATATAGTTATCAAAATGTCATACAGGCACTTTTATTGAGACATCAAGACGCTGACAAATTTGCTTGAACAATCTGCAACTCAATGGAAACTGCAAGAAAGAAGCAAGAGAGCACTTCACAATATATACCCAGCATCACCACCGAGACCTTTATCAACATCAACTTCACAAGGGATTTGGTCCGTTTTGATGCAATTCTCTTTGAGTGCAAAACTATGGAAGGGTTCATACCTCCACAGATTCAATCCCTCTTAACACTTCATACTTGTAAGGTTAAAATGGATTTGAGTTGGTTGAATTCAAGCTGGTTTACATTAAACTATAGGTTGATATAATCTACTTTCAATTCAACTTTTTTCCTTTTCAAATACCAATTTACTTCACAAACCAAACAAGCAAAACAACTAGGAGGTGGATTGTTCCCTATATTTGCAACAATATCAAACGGTGGATTCTTAAGATGTGAGTTTGCAAGTTTATCTCTGTGGGCATGGAGTCTGACTCACTTTAGGTGGTGTTTCCAACATTTTGCTTTAGCTGTGGCTCTACAACAGCCTTAACAAGGGGAAAATCACCCCATCCATCGTTATTATTGGTAGAATTTACAGGAAGAAGCCTCCACCAGCCACAATATACCCACAACTAACAAAATAGAAACTGTAAATAAACCAGTCATCAGACTATTCCAGAATCTCCCATCTGTAGATAAATATACCGCCATTCTAGTGTATCGTCCATGTCCTCAAAGGCTCGACCATAACATCCTCGACCTTTAACTGTCCTTCCCCTTCTGCCTTCCATACATTCGGTAAATCACAAAAAAAAACAACACAGTATAGGAGGTTACAGTCAAAACATTACTTGCCTCACAACAGACAGTGCATGCAGAGTATTTTTTTCAAACAGCATCAAAAACTTTGATACAACACTCAACAAAATTGCTCCCAAGTGGGAATTTAATGTTAACAAAGTCTTACTTTGACTACAACAGACAAGACCAATGACCCATTCACCAAAAACTTCTCCGAATATAACGTGCACTGTGCCAGGAAGTTCAGGGCACTTAGAGCAATGACTGTAGCAGAATAAATGCCAAACGAAAAACACTAAGTAGCGATCACAAGTCTCAAAGGCTTAAACAGAGATTTCTGGCCTAAACGCTGACATATTAAGCTTCAAAAGAACCACCAACTAACAGCAAACAAAGACTTGACAATTAGATATAAAACAAAAGACTTCCACCACACTACCCAACATTATGGCCACCAAAATAATATGCATAAATGCAAGGCCATTAAAAACACATGCAAGAAAAAGATCAGGTAAGAATTCAAAAGCAGCGGCCAGAGAAAGGTCAAAAGCATGCCTGCAAAATACAAAGGATGCCAGTTCAACATTCCAAGTCATGCTCAATAAAGTAACCTCCAACTCCAACCTTAACACCCACTCTGCATACAGGTTAATGCCATCTGATTCAAGGACAGTGTCGAGTGCCACAAACAGATATGAATGTTTATTAAATATCCCCAGGTCAATGCCCACTCAAGAAAGCTGCATTGAGGTGTCACTTTCCAAATTAACAGAAAGCCAATATAGTCTATTATCGTCATAAACATGGGTAAAAACACCATACAATCGTGCCATCAAAACATGTTTATGTATATTACCATGTTTTCGCCAAATTAAAGAGTTCCATACAAGCCCACATCCCCTTTACATAGCTAAAATACTATTTACCTAAGCTTATTGCCACCACACTCAACACCACCACAAAGCCTTGTATACTTTTGCCTAAATGCACCTTAGACTGTACAAGCATCAGGACTATCAGAAAGAAATAAGTAATGAACCTCCATCACGTCAAGCTATGATCACACATCACCCTCGAGAAATATTTTCACACCTTATAAAGTTTGAAAGCTTACACTTACCCTCAACATTGTAATCCACCATAATTCCAACCAATAAGTGCACACTGCATGTTACATACAGGTATATATACATTTTGGATTCTCAAATAGAAATCATACATCCAATCACAAGCTGCATGATTCACATAGATCCCAATACACCTTCCAATTCAACAAAAAAAAGGCCACAAAAGATAACTACTCATTACTCCTTCAGCCACAAAGTAAAAGGTAGAAAATATAACTTGCATATTGTAAAAGACCGATCAACACATTCATATTCCAATATTTATATTGCTACAGAATGTTCAGCCAAAAGATAAGCATGCATCCATTTCACAACTGCATTGAAAATCAACTAAGCAATATACTAGCAGACACACCCATTCTTCAATTCAACATGACCATCCAAGGTCATTTTTTTATCGTGCCAAAGGCAATAAATCATGTAACTGAGTCACTGATCATTGTCACAGTTCTCAAATAAGCATAGTTCCTGAGGCTTCTATGGGAAATTTATTAATTCTGTGCAAAAAGGTCACTACTTGGTATGTTTATCAATATGATGCCATCAAGTCCAATCATCAATTTTTTTTCCTTGGGTTGTTCAATGGATCTTAGATCTAATGGATTTTTATATGATGCACATCTAAAGGCACACCTTGCTTATGAAGCCTATCGATTTCAAATGTGATGATATCATTTTTTTTTTTTAACCCAGCACATTTGGAGATATTCTTTAGGTTCCAGAAGTCTCTGATTTTACAGTGATGCTTTTGTTTATTGTGATATGAGGCATATTCGTAAACTGGAGTTCGTTAATAACGGTATTTACAAGGATATAACATCCTACTTTCAAGAGAAAGCCAAGTGCTTCCCCACCGTTGATGCAGATTTTACTCACAAGTCGGAAAGATTTGTCTCAATAACTTTTATAAATGATTTTATGGATGAACCTATAGAATCAAGATATTTCAAAGATTTGTCTCAAATAACTTTTATAATTTTATTAAATTAACCAACAAATCTTAATAAGCACAACCTAAAGCAACAAGCAGATAAATTATCGAAAACAAAAACCTATCTTTGCCCCCTTCTGCCATCTATTTAGCACTCTGAATATCTATGTTACTTTAAAACCTCCGCATTGGGGAAAAAGGATATACAACCCATAAATATCGCAACAATGATAGAATTTAATCAAATTACAGAGAAAACTGAAGAACTTGAGTTCTAGAGAATTTAAGAAGCACATCACCTAAACTTTCCTCTATTGACAGAACCTATTGAAGACGCTGATTATTAACCTCAGACAGGAAATAACTCATAGCAACATGCTTATGGGAGAGTAAAAGATTGACAGATTTTATAAAAACGTCTACGACGTCAACTGAACTGACCTATGCGATTAACAAGCGTACATATGACGTAAATTTTCTTCAATTTAGAGAAAAAGATAGAGCATACTACCTACGGAGAAAAGACAGATTTCACCTAAATTCACAGGAATTTGCCAAGCGTGCGCTGAAAAATTTCTCCTCTTAACCGAAACCGAAACTGCCAAAGTGTGGCCTCGACGCCCTCCAATGAGTTCGCCCCTCTATAAATCTTCTGCGCCATTTGTTTCTACATGCCCGTATGTGGAATAGTACACAATATAGAGCTTAATAGCCATGGTAGCTGATCACACAATATTCGCCGAAGGGTGTTCCAGCACGAGGGAGAAAATGACCAAATAACAACACCCGGCTAAAACCTATCTGTGTTTGCTTTGCAGGCCACGATATTTTCTAGAGAGAATTCAATTGTTCTTAATCTGGCTGTTTAATTGCATTCAAATGGATGTTTTAAGGTTCTTTTTTTTTTGTACGAAGCCCTTCTCCCTATCATTCTGTTTCTTTTTCAGAGAACCACCCACTTTTGATTTGCAACACGATCGAAATTTATCCAAAACAAGACTCGAAATCGTGGGACATGTTGATTCGGGGGTTATGTAAGAACCGTCAAAAGCTTCAAACCCGGATTTTATCCAAAGCTTTTGAGCATTTTAGAGGCTTCAAATCCGGATTGTCTTCTCGAACTTTAAGCATTTAAAGGCTTCAAAGCCGGTGCTTCCTCCAAAGTTTTGTAGTTGAGGGAGATTCAATATCGGATTTTCTTTCTACTTGCAAAATAAAATAAAAAAAAATCAAAGCGGAGCTGAGAAAATGAAAATTGTAGAAAAGGACTCAACAATTGCAAAGGCTACGGCTGCAAAACTGGGGGTTTCTTCTGCTATAAACTCAAAAAATGCTTTAATCCCGGCATTTATCTCAACAATTTCAGCTTCGCACTTTTAAAGGATGTACCGTATCCAAAATTTGAAAGAATTTACTCTGGGAAATTATGTCGTACAAAGAACATATATCCGAAATTAACAGATATTCCATCCGCGACTCAACAATTAGAGAAAATTACAAAATTGAGAATGCAGACCGCTGGCGATTATCGCCATGAAATATTCTCAAGGGCACAATTTTCTCTAAGCTTTTAGCTATAATCCTCAGAGGAATGTGCTTCCACCGTCTAAAACAGCTCATTTTTTCCCAAAATGATGACTAATAATGCCTGTTTTGCAGAGTTTTCCCCAATTTGCCCCTAAAACTAGTCTGCTGAAATTTGCAGAGATACTTGTGCTGAATGTGCAGTTTTCGTTCAGGAGGGAGGTCGAAGGATACGTAGCAAAATTCAGCCATACAAATTACACAAGCGTAGGGCTTATGAGGTCGAAGGGTTTGAACGCTGCTCTGATACCATATGTAAGAATTGGGAACTGAAATATACAGAAACAGTAAAGAATTTAAAATATGTACTTACCTGAACTGCTACCTGAAGATGTCTACAGCTACGCTGTTCCAATTACCGAGAGACCAATTCCACCCAGCCAGACTGAGCAGAGCCTTGCTGCTCAATCCAGTAAGCTTCCCAACAGAAGCTCACTGTCCCCCGTGCCCAGAACCTCAGAGTTTCTTAATCGCTCTTCCAATGACTGATTTACTTCCCGTTAGAATTCCTCCTTCTGGTTTCTGCTCCCCTGTATATTCCCCCTTCTAAAACTCCGCCTACCTCTATATGTAGCTCTCCGTGACGGTGATCGCCCTGCTCACCACGATTCCACCGACCCCCATCGTGGTGACAGCTATCCTTCATGAGCGTGAGTCACAAGCGATGAAATCAAATCCCCTGTTTTCTGAGGTCATAACGTTTTTATAACTTTTATACGTATTATCAACTTCATAAAATTTATATGTCCTTTATGATGTTATATCTATACTTTTGTCTAATATATATTGATTTAATATAAAGTTTATAATATAAAGTTTATTGATATTTGATTTAAATATAAAGTTTATTTATAATATAAAGTTTATTGATATTTGATTTAAATATAAAGTTTATTTATAAACATAAAGTTTATTTATATTTGATTTAATACAAAGTTAGAACTTTATATTAATTGATTATTGATATTAATACTAAATATTTATTTTATTTTATTAATATGTTTTTTATGAATATCTCGGAGCATATTATATATACATATATATATTCCCCTTGATTCAACCATATATTACGCGGTATTGACGAACGAGTAGAACTTATTTTCCCAGAAGGGACATGGTATTTAGCACTTATAATCAATTTAGTATAAAAATACTAGTGCGGTGTATGCAACACATGCATATGTAGCTATCATATGCATGTACCGTATACCTGCTATTATGTTTGCGTTCTTTGTATTATAGATGGGTCGTTACATACACTCCCCCTTCAGAAAACTTCGTCCCGAAGTTAGAGTTTTTATCTTATCTGATTACTTATAATAGTAATTAGTAATTTAGTACCCCCTTCTTAGGTTTTAAAAATTTTTATTTTAATACCAAGAGACTATAAAATTAGAGTTTTAGGTTTATGATTTTAATGGACATGTCTTGCCCTATCCAGATTCCCAAGCTATTCTAAAATCATCCTATCCTTCCTAATCTCTTTCGCTCCCATCCTATCCGTCCTCTACTGGAGTATGCCATGGCGTCGGTTTTACTGACCTAACCATTCATAAACTCTAAGGTGACAGCGTCGGTTATACCGACTTGATTTCCAGTAGGCATCCGGCAGTCATCATCACACGTCTAGGGGAGCGTGATTCGCACAGTCCTCCCATGACTCCAGGGTTCAGAGGATAAACGGTGGGCAACACTTCCACCCCTCCCAGTAGAATTAGGCTAATACCCTATCATATAATCACTTTGAGCTTGAATCGTTCTGAGGTTCTGTCATCACGTGGTCATCCCGGTAATTGTTTATTATCTGCAATCATACACTTATCCAGGCATTCGTAAGATGTGCATCAGCATATTCAATTAACTCATGTATTATTCACATAAATCACTATAGTATTAACAGATTTTGTTATATTCCATGCATGTCTTTTGACTTTCATTTAAGATGTATTTACTCCTTGATTTCTATTCCATTGATCATATTGAAATGTATAAATAAAACAGATTTAAATATCTTAATTCCTATCAGAAGTAAAATCATTTAACTGTTTTAAACTTTACTTTTGATAACTATAATTTAGTAAGATCAACAACATATATCGTTTTGGTATCCATGTATCAGCAGAAATTAAACATATATTATGTCGCAAAATTTCACGTTTATCTTAGTCATTCAAAATGTTTGTGAGCCTCTGATTGTAGTGAAGTAAATATATACTAAACACAGTTTAAAGTTCTTCAAAATTGACATAGGTTAGGGTATCTTTGACATATGTCCTCTGTTTTTTCCCAAGTAGTTGATCCAGGACTATACTTGTCCCATTGGACCCTAACTTGGTCCACCAGGCGATTCCTGATCTATCGAACCCTACGTTCCAGTATACGTAATGGTTCGACCATTACGATTCCCTTGTCCCATACCTGAAGATCCTGCTATAGTGGGTTGATGCGCTGCTTGGTCGTTGTTGATTACTGCATGAATTCTACAGCTTAATCCAAATTAAATTGTGTTATCAACAGGATTCGTTCAGGATGAGATGTTGGTTCATGTAAACTGAAAATATGAGCTGAAAATTGGAGAATCTACAGCTTAATTTAAAAACATGAATTTTTGTGAACTGAAATTTGAAACTAGATGTCTAAACAATAATCTGAAAAATCATCCAACTGAGGGAACAATACAAAACTGGAAAATAAACCCATACAGTCACTTTTGATTCTTTCAAACAGTCACATGAGGTAAACTCGTCTTGCGGGTATAGATTCTTGACTACACCAAACTGTGTTCAGAAAATTCAGCTTGTTTGACTTATGGAATACACCTGGATTCATGATCCCTTTCAATCTATGGCCCAAGATTGCCAACGTAGGCTTTTGGTTTATTTAATAACTGCTTTTGTCTGAATGTCGCAAAGATATAAAATGTTCATGTACCTCTTGTAAATTTAAAGAAAATCCCTTTATAGCATGGATGGAAAATGCATCATCAATTACTTCATGAGGCTTAAAACTTAACCACTATCAACCTCAAAGAAACTGAAACCACCCACAACCCAAGAACACTAACTTCCACCCCGGCTGTCCCCTCGGCACAGAGAGAGAACGGAAACCTATCATATAATTCAGACAAAGACTTGCAAACATGAACTTGTCTATGACATATTGAAACGTGAAGAAGAAAATTTAAAGAACATTCAACTTAGACTGTCTTGGACAAATGATAATTCACTAATAGCTAGCTTTTGTCATGAGTTCAACCTTCTCTACAGTCATCCTATATACACAAATTATCAACGAAATATTGAAATAACTACATGGAATATATGCCTCAATTGTTTTGGGAGTGTGCTCAAGTATCCTCTCTTTATTTGCCAACAATGCAAGCACTGATCCTCCAAGCCACAGTAAAACAAGTGCACCTAATAAGGTGCAAAATGTGAATTTGAACCAACATCTGACCAAATCAAATCCTGATGTATTCATCATCTCAAGCAAAAACATTTAGCTTATGTTTCCGATATGCTTCAGTATCCCTGTTTCCTTTCCCTAAAATCTTGGAAGAATGAAATCAATTAAGTTTCTTTTTCATGTTCATAAATCAGTATACACTAGGAATCAATCAGTATACACTTGCATGCATCTGACAGAGAACACCCTGTTATAGGAAATCAAGAGCAATAGGCAATACCATTCTTTGTTTTCCTTGGTTTCCCTAAAAAAATACATTCACATGTGTATATTGTACTAAACTCAAATTGCATACCATCATATCCTATTTCCCCAAATACACTCAAGATGAAATCAAATTTGTGATAATTTTCATATTTCTATCTTCCTTTTAGACCTAGAGACAATAGCAACCATTTCTAACATTGGTTTAACATTTTACTTTCCCAAATCATTGGCAAATAAAATCTAAAGAATTAGGACTAACGTGCACTTGCAAACACCCAAACAAGTATAAAATGTCTTCAACCAAAGATTTTTAGGGGAATTATATGAGGATTTAACAAATCCAGTGTCAAACAAATTATGGAAGATAAACATTGCATGTACAAAATCCCAATCAGGTAATTGTTAATTTATGGGTATCCCAACACAAAAATCAGTTTGAAAATTCCATTGACTTGAAGACATAATTAGAATGATAAGCACAACAATTCATCCTTCATTGATGATATCAAATAACAATTTTTTTTTCTTCCCGTTTCTTTATCAGTCATTAAAAGAAATTTCCAATCTAAGTGTCGAAGCATTCAGTGCCAAGTTCTTGCTACTAAGATGTACTTTGAACCTAATTTAGATATATTTTTGATGGATTTATTCATTCTCGATATAGTTATCAAAATGTCATACAGGCACTTTTATTGAGACATCAAGACGCTGACAAATTTGCTTGAACAATCTGCAGATCAACGGGAACTGCAAGAAAGAAACAAGAGAGCACTTCACAATATATACCCAGATTTTTGTAGTTTGGATGTTTTTCAACAGTACTTTGTGGTTTACATTTCTATGTGAACTTCCTCTTGCATCCTTCTTACATCCAGATACGAAATCAGTTTGTAATTAATTTTTTTCATATAATTAATGCACAGAAGATAGTATATGATATATTTAATGATAGTGCTTAGTAAACCCAAGGGGTTAGCCTAAAATGTGGAGAAGCATCACTGTTTCCCCACAAGGTTTTCATTGGAATATATCAAACTGTGATCCCTCTATAAACTGTGAGACTAATGATTGACTAATTATTTAAAATCCCAATTTTCACAAAACGGAGACAGATATATAAATCAAATAAAGAAATATTCACTCATTCAACCATCTAGCTCTGTAGAGCCTTAACATCTTTTTTCTGCAATTACAATATAGCATTCTGATTTAACAGAGCTATAAAGGGCATTGTCTGAACAATTTGATAAAATGCCTCTTTTCTTATCAAAATGATTCAAACATATGAAAAAAAAAAAACCCAAAATAACTTTAGACCAACCATAAATCACAACTCAAAAGGAATCATGAGAAAAGATGTGATTTTCACCAAAACCAAGTAAATGAAAAGAAGAGTTTTACTGTCAACGCAAGCAACTTTCAAAATTATAGAGCATAAAATTCAGAATGATCGAAATGAGAATATATTATTCTAATTATATAACATCTCTCTCAGTTTTTGGATATGGTTAAAAATAACCAATTCAATTTAATATCTAAGTAATAGAAAGTTGACTTTACTCCCTACCTATTACATATCTAAATCTGCAACCAAATAGGAATGATTTTGAAATTTTGAAAACAATCATAATATAGATGCCCTTTACAAACATGAGAGGAACATTACCCACATTGAAGAGTAAAACAAGCCAGCGTTAACACAATGTTTGCCGACATTAAATGCATTGAATATCCACAATAAAATTATTCAATATTCACTCACTTTGCATGCATTGATATTCCTATGTTCAATATTCAGTAAAACTATTCAATTTCACCCAGTTTCATGCATTGATATTCCCATGGTCTGCATTGAATATCTGTCCAGATGTGAAGTGTGACTCCATAAAGGGTGAAATAATGTGGAGGATAAAGCATGAACAATTGATTACTTTTTCTATTGGTCAAAAGTGGAATTAACTGATGTTGAAATTAATTATCAAATTCGTTCATGGAAATTCATCAGGCTATGATATGCAACCATATCATAAGTTATAACACACACAAGGTTAGGAGCCATGGCGATCCAAGCTCATAGAAATCTCTATTCTAGAGTGGGTTATTCAGTGTTACCACTTCATAGCTAGCTCCACGCAGATTAATGAAAACAACCATTTAAACATATAAGAAAAGGTATAGAGATTAAACGAAAACACACATTTAAAAAAAAGTAAGCAAATGCTACCAAAGTCGTTCAGATGGGCTTAGGCTGGACTAGCCAGTATTCAAATTCCCACACGGATCTAAAACTGCAGCAACTGATTTTATTGTTAATGGCCTGAATAAAAGACTGCAACAGAGCACATTAGATCAGAGTTCACAAAGCCATTAAAGCTTCATTTACCGTGTTTGTAATGCTGTCCAACACCTGCTTCTTGAAGACCTTGAACTGATTACATCTTAAAGTGAATAAAATAGACCCATAACTTGAAACGTATATGGCAGTGGTACTTTAAGTGATCTTTAGAATGTTATCGTAGTGTGATATTACAAAACTTCAAAGTGTAATCAACCTCAGCATTCAACCATGTTACAGCAAGTCAGATGAATTAGTATCATAAAGTCTATATTGAACAGTGATTACCCACAAAACCCAAAAACCCGGACTTGTGTACATGTTATATTAGAATTGAAATACTTAAACACACAAAATCAAAGACTTCAAAACATAATACAGCCAAAAATAGAAATCGTAAATCAAATCTAAAAAAAAAAAATTGACAGCCAAAATCGAAATCTTAGCTCACCTTTAATCTCGGATAGACATCTAACATCCACGATTTATGTCACTTACTGCTATGTGGATAAGTGCCTGAAAACCCATCGAAGGCTCTATACACATGTTGTACTTGTATAATAATTTTTTTTTTTTGAAGTGTACACTTACTGTAATTGAAATTTCCAAGCTGACTAGAAGCCCAAACTTTGCTGATTTTCCCCACATTGGGGTTTCCAGGGTAGATAAGCTTAATTATTTAAAACCAAATTGCATTGACTCAAAATAATGATGCAGTGGAGGAAAACTGCTCAGTTTTGGACACTCAAAATCAAAGGAGAGATGCTGAACCAGACCATAAATTTTCATTTTCAAATGACTTTAACTACCCAAATTCAACCAGACAAGAGTTACCGGGCACCCAACCATGTCTTGCCCCATTTTTCCACCCAACCATGTCATGCCCCATTTTTCCTCGAATAACTACAAAGCACTCCCCCAATTGCCTATATAATAATTCCATTATGTGTTCATAAGACTTTCTTCATTCCATTCTGTACAAAATTACATATTTTACTTTCTTCAGTTTTATAGAAACTGTACAATTCAACAACCTGCTTTGTGATTACTGAAGATCTTCCGGTGTATAACTGTCTATTAAGTGAATGGAACTATTAGGTGGCACATATGGCATTCTAACAAAAGGACTGCCTAAATCTTGTAACAGGGCTTTGAATCAATATCAGCCTCGTACAAATAGTTTCAACTACTTTATGTGACACCATTTTATATGCAAGTTTACAGAGTCGATAAAGAAAAGTAGAAGGTTGGCAACTACCAATTCAATTTAAATGAGATCACTAAACACGTGAATATATGCCAGAAATCTAACTTCTTAAGGAAATCAGATGTCACCAAAGGTTCCATCCATGATTCCATACCAATAATCTTTAAACAAAGAATCAGCTAAGAAAAAAAAGTTTTTAGCTGTTTAATGATCCTGGACGAAGTTTTTTGCTCACAGGAAAATAAGAGTCAAAAACAGGAAATAAGGTAAGCAGTTGATAATTGATCTAATTATACTTGGATATGCAGTACCCATACTACCTTTTCAACTGAAAAACCAAAGATAAGAATGATTTTACCTACATTCAGAGTATTAAAAAAAACGTATTGGATTTGTACTTATGTGACAAACAACAACCATAACCTTGAACAAATGACTTTGATTGTACAGGATATGATTCTTGCTGTACCAGAAACATCAGGGACTACCTTAGAACGTGTAATGCTTAAACTGCTTATGTAACTTTGTAACTTTATTTAACTTTAGCTAGAGCTTGACTTTATTTAACTTTGTAATTTTATTGAATTAACCAACAAAACTTAATAAAGAATTCCAAGCACAACCTAAAGCAACAAACAGATAAATTATCGAAAACAAAAACCTATCTTTGCCCGCTTCTGCCATCTATTTAGCACTCTGAATATCTATGTTGCATTAAAACCTCCGCATTGGGGAAAAAGGATATACAACCCATAAATATCGCAACAATGATAGAATTTAATCAAATTACAGAGAAAACTGAAGAACTTAAGTTCTAGAGAATTTAAGAAGCACATCACCTAAACTTTCCTCTATTGACAAAACCTATTGAAGACGCTGATCATTAACCTCAGACGGGAAATAACTCATAGCAAACATGCTTATGGGAGAGTAAAAGATTGACAGATTTTATAAAAACGTCTACGAGGTCAACTGAACTGACCTATGCGATTAACAAGCGTACATATGACGTAAATTTTCTTCAAATTAGAGGAAAAAAGATAGAGCATACTACCTATGGAGAAAAGACAGATTTCACCTAAATTCACAGGAATTTGCCAAGCGTGCGCTGAAAAATTTCTCCTCTTAACCGAAACCGAAACTGCCAAAGTGTGGCCTCGACGCCCTCCAATGAGTTCGCCCCTCTATAAATCTCCTGCGCCATTGTTTCTACATGCCCATATGTGGAATAGTACACAATATAGAGCTTAATAGCCATGGTAGCTGATCACACAATATTCGCCGAAGGGTGTTCCAGCACGAGGGAGAAAAATGACCAAATAACAACACCCGGCTAAAATCTATCTGTGTTTGCTTTGCAGGCCACGATATTTTCTAGAGAGAATTCAATTGTTCTTAATCTGGCTGTTTAATTGCATTCAAATGGATGTTTTAAGGTTCTTTTTTTTTTAGTACCGAAGCCCTTCTCCCTATCATTCTGTTTCTTTTTCAGAGAAACCACCCACTTTTTGATTTGCAACACGATCGAAATTTATCTAAAACAAGACTCGAAATCGTGGGACATGTTGATTCGGGGGTTATTAAGCAGAGCCATTAAGAAATGTAATTGATACTGAACCAGTTGTGAGAAATGTCTCTATTAACCGTCTGTGTCAGCATAATCCTTTCGTATCTTCCACATTATAGATGGCTGGCTAGAACAGAGAGAACAGAACGCAGCTAAAAATAAAAATGACCCACAAAAAGAATCGGAACAACCGACCAGCGCGTGCCTGCTAAGTCCGAATCTCTCAGGGGTCGGGTCTGCTGCTGAAACGTAAGTTTTTTTTTTATAAAGCTTTCACGTAGAAAAATTCAGCCATAAAAATTACACAAGCGTAGGGCTTATGAGGTCGAAGGGTTTGAACGCAGCTCTGATACCATATGTAAGAACCGAGAACTGAAATATACAGAACAGTAAAGAATTTAAAGTATGTACCTACCTGAACTGTTACCTGAAGATGTCTACAGCTACGCTGTTCCAATTACCGAGAGACCAATTCCACCCAGCCAGACTGAGCAGAGCCTTGCTGCTCAATCCAGTAAGCTTCTCAACAGAAGCTCACTGTCCCCCGTGCCCAGAACCTCAGAGTTTCTTAACCGCTCTTCCAATGACTGATTTACTTCCCGTAGAATTCCTCCTCCTGGTTTCTGCTCCGATGTTTCAACCCCTTCTAAAACTCCGCCTACCTCTATATGTAGCTCTCCATGGCGGTGATCGCCCTGCTCACCACGATTCCACCGTCCTCCATCGTGGTGACAGCTATCCTTCATGAGTATGAGTCATAAGCGGTGAAATCAAATCCTCTGTTTTCTGAGGTCATAACGTTTTTATAATTTTTAGGATGATCATACGTGTTATTAACTTCATAAAATTTATATGTCCTTTATGATGTTATATCTATACTTTTGTCTGATATATATTGATTTAATATATTGATTTAATATAAAGTTTATTGATATTTGATTTAATATAAGGTTTATTTATAAACATAAAGTTTATTTATATTTGATTTAAATATAAAGTTTATTGATATTTGATTTAATATAAAGTTAGAACTTTATATTAATTGATTATTGATATTAATACTAAATATTTATTTTATTTTATTAATATGCTTTTTATGAATATTCTGGAGCATATTATATATACATATATATATTCCCCTTGATTCAACCATATATTACGCGGTATTGACGAACGAGTAGAACTTATTTTCCCAGAAGGGACATGGTATTTAGCACTTATAATCAATTTAGTATAAAAAATACTAGTGCGGTGCATGCAACACATGCATATGTAGCTATCATATGCATGTACCGTATACCTACTATTATGTTTGCGTTCCTTGTATTTATAGATGGGTCGTTACAAAAACGGGATTTTCTGAAAAGCGAAATCCCACTCTGGTTGTCGCAAAATATCACGGTGGTATCCAGCACATGTTCAAATAGCTCACTAAAGAGCTTCCTCAACCAAACAGCTTCGCAACAGACCATACTAGCTGCAATGTATTCGGCATCAGCAGTGCTTAGTGCAACCGATTTCTGCTTCCTGTTCATCCTAGAAATTGAAGCAGATCCCAATGAGAAGAAACATTCAGACGTGCTCTTACAATCCACTACACTGCCAGCCCAGTCAGCATCTGAATATCTATGCAGCCTCAAATTCCCAGCAATGTATCTCAGTCCATAATGGATTGTGCCCCAAAGATATCTCAAGAGATTCTTAGCAGCAATCCAATGTATGTGATGAGGTTCGACCATAAATTGACTCAACGTGTTCACAATGAAGCATATGTCAAGACGAGAGTTTACCAAGAACATCAGGGCCCCCACAAGTTGTCTATATTTGGAAGGGTTCACCAATTCAGGCCTAGCAGCACTTCCACATAGCTTCTTGAAGTTGATTTCCATCAAAGTAGACAAGGACTTGCAATCCACCATCCCACATCTCTCAAGCAACTTCACAATGTATTTCCCTTGACAAAGGAAAATCTCACCTGGCTTTTTACCAGACCTCCGGGCCTAGGAAGTGTTCAAGAAGCTAGGGCAAAGTACTGTAGTGTGATTCTTCTTTACTTGATAACAATTTGTGATGCACTTTGACAATTTATCTACTTCTTCTTATTAGTGTGTGTGTTTCATCAAACTACTACCAAAACAAAATAACAAGAACACAAAGTTTGGCTCTCTGCCAAAGACAAAACCTCTCCACTCTTGAGAGGCAAACACTTGATAAGTTTTCTCTTATTGAAGCTTCTTATTTGAACAACTGCCAAACCCTAGACTTTTGACTAGGATATCCTCCAAGCATAAGTCAAATCCTTCCTCTTTATGCACTATAACTTCTGGGACATGGACCTCTGACTTCCGGCACTTTGCTCCTCAGCACTTCGTCCTTCTTCTGCTGCTTGTCTAAATTAGACTCTCTTCTTCTTAGAAGAAACCCTAGAAAATTAGGGCTTCTCTACTTCGCTTTAGAGAGAACCTTCTTCACTTTCCTTAGGAGACCTAGTTACACATCCGAATGAGGCTTCTAAATGTACTGCCTTAAACTGTTGTCAAATCCGCAAAAGGAGATTGTTGAAATCTTCACATATGTGGACAGAAACCTTGAAACAGTCCCCTTATCTTCGTTGTCTTTTCCTTCCTTCTTCGTTGGATTGGGAGCCGGAGGCCTTATAGGCCTTGTTTATTAGCCCAAAAACAGAGATATTTGTCACTGTGATTTCCTGTTGTAATGACCGCAGGCAGACCCTTCCTTTCTCGCACGTGTGACTGTGTTGACTCTAGAAACACAGCCCTTCCACCTCGACTTCTTTCTTCCTTGCTTCGTTGTCCTAGAAGACTTCTTTTCCTCAGCTTCCTTCGTTATACTTATCCTCTTTTTTTCTTGCGGATTTCATAGCTTAATTGATATCAAATGAGGAGTGGACAACCTCTATAAATCGAGGTTTGTCCCTCCTCTTCAGGCCAACTTGACTGTCCATTAGGCCGACTTGATAGTTTTATCATAATTCATCTTTTATTCATTATTTGGTTGCTTGGAGACTTCGTTGATGCTAGGAGAGGATTTGACTTGACTTGGAGGTGTTCCCATGACCTTGTACGTTGACATACATGATGCAACATGCCTCAAAGGGTCTAATCACAATTACATTTTCACTTTGACTCTCTAGAAGCACTTTAAAATGTGTTTGACCTATTTTCAATGAGCAAGAAACTCATTGATAAAAAATATCAAAATAATTTATCTTTTCTTGAATAAATACAAATATCAAAATTACATTTATGAAGACCTAACCTAGTTACATTTCCTTCAACACTCCCTCTTAACTAGGGAGATATTCATACAACATTACAAGGTGTTTGGCAATATTCAATCTTGAAGAATTCACATAAGAGAAACAGGATTAATAATTCATCTGTTATAGCATCATATCCATCAGCATTGTCATAGTGCAAGGCCTTGACTAACAGCTCCATCTCTTTACGAGGCCATGAGCTACAATGCTGGTGAGACCAATGATTTAAAGACACCTTTATCATTGTCTCTCAAGGTACATAACCACTCGGGTGTTCTCCGTGTATGACCTTCTAGGACTATTCTTATCTTGGGTTCCCAACCCTCAAAGAATATCGGTCCTCTTGCCTACTCTTGTCTTGGATGCCCTACACATCCTCAAAGAGTATCAGATGCCAGGTGATTACTCAATCCTCCCATTCTTTCTTCCCAAGTGAAGACAAGAATGTTGTGTCTACATTTCCATTCATGGCCTTCATCTAGACTTACGGTTGTTAGTCCTGGTCTAGTGCATGACCCATGAAATGGAAAACACAATTGTCACTCATTTGTAATCAAGGGTGATCCAAAACTCCCTCTTGATCAGGGACCTGTCAGAGCTCCCTCTTAACTGGGGACTCTTTCCTTCATCAAAAGCTTCTTCTTCGCAGGTCCTTCAGTTGCTTGGCCTCCTTCCTTTCTTGATGTCATAAAGTCTTTGTTCGAACTTCTTCTAGGTAGGGCACCATCCATAGATCACTTTCCTCTCCTAGTTTGTCATGTCATTGCTTCCTTCAAGGAAGGTGGTTTTCATGTCATACATCAAGTTTTCTTTCCATCTTGCCTACTCCTTTGTCATCTTGTCCATGCTTCGGAATATTCTTCTCATGGATGATTCGTTGTACTTGCTTGTTTACATGCTTCGACCTAGTAGCGCCTCATGACTTTATCCTGATATCGTTTCAACATTGCTTTTTCTTTTGTTGGATGGCTTCTTCATCACGTCATCTTTGTAGAGTAGAATCAGTTATCTGCTTTTTTTATATCTCCAAGGCCTTCAAGGGTGTCAAGGGTCCTTTCTTCCTTTATCAGAGTTGTCTTGCCTTCTTTCGGGAGATATCTTCAAAGTATCTTGCCAGACAGTGATTCTCGGTGATCATGGTGTTCTTCCACATGCTTGATCTCTTTCTTCATTTGCTTCTTATAAGATAATGTCAACCATCTAATGCTTCCTGTGAGAGCATCCCTTCATTGCTTTTTTTCTGGACTTGTCAGCATTTGCTCTTGCTTCATTGCATTGTGGTACATGCCTTCGAGCATGTTCTTGGTGAAAGAGATTCTTTCATGCTTGATCATGTTATAGAACTATCCCATGACTCAATAATATACAAATGATAACATGACTAAACTTTAATGCATACATCCCTCATCTTGATTCTCCTTTGATCATCCTTTGGTGTGGCCCTTCTTGCTTCATCTTAGCTTGTCTGCATATCATCCTTTTCTTGAATCCCATGAATGGGATTCCCAATGAGACATCTGCATTGGTTCATGAATCTTCTTTTGAAGATTCCATCATAGGATCTTAAAGATCCTTGCCTTGCAAATGTTTATTTTCCTTTGATGATGGAGGTCTTCTAGGATACTTAATCATGATCAAATTTTTCTCTTATCATGGATGAGGTTCTATACTAGGTATGCTCCTTTTATATGAATATCTTGAGCTATATCTACCATGCTCCTATATTCTAGAAGATATTTCTACCCATGCATTTTTATTCTCATTATTAAATGCTACATCTTCATGAGTATCTAGAACTCTATGTACATTATGCTTTTAGATCCTAGAGGATGTTTCTAGCCATGCAATTTTATTCTATTCCTACGTGCTCCTATACTACTCAAAACTTTGAAAGAAGCCTAGAAGTAAAGAGTTTGACCTAGTCATAGTAGAGATCCGGAGTATCTTCCTTCTTTTGCTTCTTTCCTTCTTCTTTCATCTCTTGAGTTATGTGAGCTTCTTCCCTCTTCCTTTTGTTATTGTTGTCCTTCTTAAGCTTAGGACAATTCTTTTTGTAGTGTCCATATACTTGGCATCCAAAACATTGGATTTTGGACATGTCTTTGTTGCTTGTTCTTGTGGACCAAACTTGCCAAATTTACCCTTTCTTTTGGCCATGGTAGCAAATGCTTGCTCCTTTGATCCCACATCTTCTTTTGCCTTAAGTCTAGTTTCCTTTGTCCTGCATAAAGACCACATTTCACTGAGAATGGTTGCTTCCTTCTTGGCATATATGCTTCATGTGAAGTTTCCCCACTCCTCAGGTAAAGCATTGAGTACTACAGTTGTCATCTCTCTATCGGACATGACTTCCCTAAGCTCTTGAAGTTGATCTCTCATTTCAGATATTTTCATGAAGTAAGGAGCTATTCCGTCCTTTGTTATCTTCATCTTGTATAATTCATTCCTTAGAGATATTACTTCTTCGGTTGTAGATACCGAGAATAGCTCTACTAGCTTATCATAAATTTCTTTCGGTGTCTCAGACTTGGAGACATAAGAAATGAGAGCGTCTTTGATTGATTCTATCACAATCCTTTGAGCTCTTGTCTCATCCTTATTGTATTGGCTAAGGCTTGAGTCTGTTCCTTAGCAAGGATAGTAATATTCCCTTTGACATGCTCTAGGAGTTCATTCTCCTTGAGTAGTAGATCAATCCTCTTCTTCCATGCAAGAAAGTTATTGGTACCTACCAATTTATTGCTTTCCTTGCAAAAGACATTGAAATATATTCAGAAGGGGGCATGTACTTACTTGATAGATTTTGAGATGCAATGGATTTGCTTCCTCCTTGAAGGCTTGATGGCTTGTCTTCCTTGGATCTTGATGTTCTTCAAGTGGACTTGCTTGATGATGAGATTTGCTTGATGACTTGTAGCTTGATGTAGGTCCTGCTTCAATTTGCTCTTCTTTGTAGGTGCCTTTATGTAAGGCTCTTCTTCTAGCTTTGTGGACCTCCTTGATGAATGATGGATTGTATACCCTTCTTGTTCTTGAAGTGATTGAGACTTCTAGGCTTGATGCTTCAACTTTGTAGATGCTTCTCCTTGATGAGTGTTCTTGAATTGCCCTTTCCTTGATGTGTCACCTTAGCTCTGATACCATGTTGAAGAATCTAGGGCAAAGTAGTGTAGTGTGATTCTTCTTTACTTGATAACAATTTGTGATGCACTTTGACAATTTATCTTCTTCTTCTTATTAGTGTGTGTGTTTCACCAAACTGCTACCAAAACAAAATAACAAGAACACAAAGTTTGGCTCTCTGCCAAAGACAAAACCTCTCCACCCTTGAGAGGAAAACCCTTGGTATGTTTTCTCTTATTGAAGCTTCTTATTTGAACAAATGCCAAACCCTAGACCTTTCACTAGGTTATCCTCCAAGCATAAGTCAGATCCTTCCTCTTTATGCACTATAACTTTCGACACATGGACGTTTGTCTTATGGCACTTTGCTCCTCAAAACTTCGTCCTTCTTTTGTTGCTTGTCTAAGTTAGACTCTCTTCTTCTTAGGAGAAACCCTAGAAAATTAGGGCTTCTCTACTTCGCTTTAGAGAGAACCTTTTTCGCTTTCCTTAGGAGACCTTGTAGACCTAGTTACACATCCGAATGAGGCTTCTAAATGTACTCCCTTCAACTGTTGTCAAATCTGCAAAAGTAGATCGCTGAATTCTTCGCACGTGTGGACAAAAACCCTAAAACAGTCCCCTTATCTTCATTGTCTTTTCCTTCCTTCTTCCCTGAATTGGGAGGGCCTTATAAGCCTTGTTTATTAGCTGAAAAACAGAGATATTTGTCATTGTGATTTACTACTGTAATGACCACAGGCAGACCCTTCCTTTCTCGCACGTATCACTGTGTTGACTCTAGAAACACAGTGCTTCCACCTCGACTTCTTTCCTCCTTGCTTCGTTGTCCTAAAAGATTTATTTTCCTCGGCTTCCTTTGTCATACCTATCCTCTTTTTTCGTGCGGATTTCAAAGCTTAATTGATATCAAATGAGGAGTGGACAGCCTCTATAAATAGAGATTTGTCCCTCCTCTCCAGTCAGACTTGACTATCCATTAGGCTGACTTGATGGTTTTACCATAATTCATCTCTTATTCCTTGTTTGGCTGCTTTGACAGTTTTACCATAATTCATCTTTTATTCATTATTTGGCTGCTTGGAGACTTCATTGATGCTAGGAGAGGATTTGACTTGACTTGGAGATGTTCCCATGACCTTGTAAGTTGACATACATGATGTAACATGCCCTCAAAGGGTCTCATCATAATTAAATTTTAACTTTGACTCTCTAGAAGCACTTTAAAATGTGCTTGACCTATTTTCAATTTGCAAGAAACTCATTGACAAATAATATCAAAATAATTTCTCTTTGAATAAATACAAATATCAAAATTACATTTGTGAAGACCTAGCCTAGTTACATTTCCTTCAACAAGAAGTAGTGCATCAGTCCTAGGTCCTTCATCTTGAACTCGAAAGCCAACTCCCTCTTGCATTAATAAATGAGAGGGTTAGCACTTGTCAGAAAGAGATTGTCCACATAAAGGACCAGAATGAGAGGCATTTCATTCTCAACCTTGAAATATAGGTTAGGGTCAGCATCACTCCTTGTAAATCCTAGCTTCATAAGATAGCTATCAATTCTCTCATACCAAGCCCTGGGGGCTTGCTTCAACCCATAGAGGGACTTCTTCAACCTGCATACGTGTGTCATTCGATCATGTACTTCAAACCCCTCAGGTTGTTCCAAGTAGACTTCCTCCTTAAGCGAAGCATGCAAGAAAGCAGTCTTAACATCCATTATGTGTAAGCTCCATCCTTGAGAGGCAAGAAGAGCTATAATCGAATGAATAGTGGTATATCGGGCAACTGGTGAAAATATCTCATCATAGTTCGCCCCTTCCTTTTGAGAGAAGCCTCGAGCAATGAACTTGGCCTTGTATTTTTCAGCCCTTCCATCAACTCCATGTTTGATTTTGTAAAGCCATTTATAGGTGACCACAGACTTGTCCTTGGATCTAGGAACCACACCCCAAACATCATTCTTCATGATGGATTCGTACTCCTCATTTACCGCATCCTTCCATACTTGGTGTTTCATGGCTTCTTCGAACATACAAATATTAAACAATAGTACTCATAGCAGCAAGGTACCCTTGATACCTGGTGGGCTTCTTACTTTCATAAAATGTCCCTCTTGAAGCAATATGCTTTTCAGCATCTTTGAAAGTGTCTTTGAGCCACAAAAATAGCATAATATAGGTATCCTCCAGATAGGTCGGAATGGACCAGTTGAAGAATATTAGAAGTTTGACTTTCGTTTGAGGGCAATGGTCCCTTGTAAGTTTCCCAGTTGCACAACCCTGACAAACACCTTCATGATTCATGTTGAAATCGGGCATACCTGTGACCATCTTCCTTACCCCAAGTAAGGCTTTGTAATGAAGGTTGGCAAATCTCTGGTACCACAATTTGGATTGAAGAGATGTGTCACAAGACATGGCTCCTAATGGAATTCCTCCAACTTGATAAGGACCATCAACCCTAAATCCAAGTGTAAATGCATCTTTAGGGTTTCTTTGCCAAAGACGTACAATTCCATCAACGAATGCTCCCTTGAAGCCTTTATCTTCCATCGCAGAAATAGATATCGGGTTCTCACATACTATATTTCTTGTAAATGAATGGTTTGACCTTGATTCAAGTGAAGAGTTACGGTACGTATTCCTTTCACAGGATAGGTGGCATTATCTCCAAGTATGATTTGCAAGTTAGTCTTCTTTTCAACCAAATTCGAGAGGGCCTCTTTGTACCCAGTGAAGTGCCTTGAAGCTCCATTATCAATCAACCAATGATCCAATACATCCGGAGGAGAGGCAATAGATAAAGCGGAAATAAGATAAAATTCATTTTGTTTTTCTACAACATTACTTTCCTCATACCTGGAATTTCTTGACCTTTTGGGAGGACAACCATTTCCATATCGAGCAGCGGGAGCATTCCTCTTTAGTTTGTTGTTGAACTTGTTGTTCCTTTGATTGCCATAGCCTTTGTAGTTGTTGTTATCATCATCCCTTAGAGTATCCTTCTTGTGAGGACACTCCCTAGCATAGTGGCCAAACTTGTTGCAATTGAAACATCTTCCTTTTCTTCTTTCTTTAAACCATGGCTTAAATCCTTGACCTAGTTTCCTTGGGACCAGCATTGTTTTTCCCCTTAGCATGAGCGGAGAAAGCAATAGGATCATTTCCATTTGAGGTTTTATCTCTCTCCATCATCCTTATTTCTTCTTGAGTGCATCTAGCCAATAATTCATCAAAACCCGGAATCCTGTCATTATTGAGGATGGTGGTGTTAAACACATCCCGTGCTCTTGTAAGGCCTCCAAGTGCAATAAGAGTGAGCTCCCTGTCACTAACAACTTCTCCAATAGATAGAAGATCCTTCTTGATTTCGATAATCCTCATAAAGTAGGATTGAATGGACTCTCCTTTATCCATCTTGATGTCTTTCAACTTGTTCTTGAGAAAGAGGACTTGATTTGCATTATTTACTTTGAACATCCTAACCAGTTTATCATACATCTCCTTAGATGTTTCCAAATCAAAAATATAGGCAACCAAATGCTTTTGAATGGAGTCTACAATAATTTTCTTAGCTTTGACCTCACCTTTCTTGTACTTTGTTTTTGCAGCAACAGGGGCATTTGAAGGAGGCTCCACCACTCTTCCCTTTACATAGTCCATAGCATCATTCTCTTTCAAAGTCAAATCCAAAGACATCTTCCATGCATGATAGTCAGATTTGTCCTTGAGCTTGTCCTCAAATTTAAAGTATGATGTAGTCGTCATTGAAGCTAGACCCATATTCTTGTCCAACAACTTTCCTTAATGATTGCTTTTCTCACTCTTGCTTGAGATTTGTCTTCACCTGGGCTCTGATACCATGTTAATTTTAGTTAACAATGGTATGTTCTATGCTTAGTACAATTTACTTCAATGTTCCTTAGCAGCCCAGTAACAATTTCCAATAGCAATCACAATAATCACATTAACAGTAAAAGCAGATAGAATATAAAACAAACTACAAAAGACAAGCCAAGACAATAAGACACCAAAGTTGGCGGATGCTAGGGAAAAACCCCAATGTGGGGAAAACCCTTTGACCAATTCTTCTTATTATTAAATCAAAAGTTCAGCAGAGAGTGAGAGTACAAAAGTCAAATTGACTTTCCCAATACAAAGTCAAAACAGCCCTGAAAATTTCTGCAGTCAAACTTCAACCCTAACCAAAAAGTCAATGCTGGTCAAATCAACAACAAATCTTCCTCAAAGCAGCTTGGTCTTCCTTGGGCAAACTCAGCCTGATTAGGAGATCAATTTCAGCCCAAAACAGCTCAGTCAAAGAAGAGAGAAAACTGTTGTAATTTTCTTGCGGTCAAACCGCAGTCAACCCTAAAGTCAACACAATTCAACAAGCCCAGAAATTCTCGATTTTTGTGCCCAGCAATGCGACCTGAGAAAATCGAACTTTTGACCCAAAAACCTAAGTCAAGCTCAGTCAAAAATGCCTCAGTCAATGTTGGTCAAACCTATCCCTGAAGTCTGAAATTCGGCCTGTAATTTTGCCCAGAAAATTTGTCCTCCTAGCCGCACGTGTGTGAGAGAGAGAAAGGTTGCCCAATAGTTGTACGAACCAATCTGATGAAGAGAGAGAGAAGAACGTGTGAGTGATGAATATCCAAATGAGGTGTGATGTAATGTCCCAAATGAAAGAAATTTGGAAAAAGCAAAAGTTTGTAGAAAAATAACTTCGGAAATTTAAGCCATCAATACCATAAACAATTTGCACAGATTTTCACCACGAAATTAACAGCAAAACCATAAAGCAGAAACTGCAACTAAAAATGGACAAGAAATATATGCATAATCCTCAACCTTATTTTATTAAAAATAAAGAGTACATAGAAAGCTGGAAAATGGTTGAGTATGGCCACTAAAGAAATTTGCTCGAATACTGCACTGAGCCTCCAAAACAAACTGAAAATCAACAAACTGCAACTCGTGAACCTTGAATGGATCCACCAAGGGAAGAGATGGGTGCTCGCCTACTATCATTGAATCACTCAAGGGTTGTCATCCGGGGGCTACAACAAAAGTAGAGAATCGTATTCTCAAACCTCTCCACAAAGACAATACACAAATCCAAGATGTCCCAAATGATCTTCTCCTCCTCTTTTTATAGATCTGGTGGATAGATCTCCAAGCCTCTCGAAGCATCTTATTTTATTATTTTATTATTATTCTAGAAGCTCTTACATTGACTTTATCAAGTGACCTTTTAATTTTATTTTATTTCATTTAAGTCACTTTTGGCCTTTTTTTCTCCAATTAATTATTTTTCCGTAATTAAATGATTAATTAAAGTCATTTTTAACTAAGGAAAATAGCAAATCGCCCACCATACTCTCTTCGGCCACTGGAAGTCTCTTCTCAACATCCCATCCTGTAGATCTTCTCATTCCGGTTCCAACGAGCTATTATGCTGAGGTGTTCCATCAATTAATCTTCTTGGAATGCCACCTTGAGCATAGTTAATTAAGTTATGCCCAATAATAACGCTGATTTTTGAAAGTTGTCAGAATGCGACGGAACAAAAGGCAAACTGTGCAGATGATGGAATATGCCAAGCAAATGCTATCAAATCCCATAAAGACTCCTCAAAACTCGATCAAGACCACTAATGACATAAACCTGCTCCACTGACCCGACCATCCCCTGTCCTGGAAATCCACCCTGGTTGTACTATGAAGAAGAATAAAAATGGGGACATGACATGTGAGGTCTCTTGTATTTATACAATTCGTTCTAGGTGAAGAGACACGTCCATTGGGCTTCTTGAGCCTACATAATGATGAAGCCAACCTGAACAATTTGCACATGTGTAGGTATAAATTCAAAATCACACATCTGCTTGTCCAGATGATATTTATATCAATCTTGGACTTCTCGAAAAGAGGACTCCAATGTAATCATCATCTCCATCTAATGAGCTGTCCCAAGGTGGAATTTGGCCCTAGTTGCCAATTTTAACAAACATTCCTCAACCAAGAGAAGAATGGCCATGCAAAAGACCAAAAGAGGGAGTTAAGCAGCAAGTTCTTTTTGCTTCATTTGTTATCGTAGTTATGTCTTCAAAACATCATGTAGATGAGAATGATGAATGCACCAAATTCCTCCTCGAGGGTGAAGGCAAAGCACAGGGCTGCAGGACATATATCCAGGACAGCCATGGGAATTCAGTTTGGCAGGTAGAGTAGCAAAATGAATGTAAAGGGTGGAAAATTCCAGTTGCTGAAGGTGCAGTGGAGAAGATTGGACTGTTTACAAGTCATGGCAGGCTCAAAATCCTAGTACTTAGGCATAAGTTTATTATGCTACCAAGATGTAAAGGAGGTATTCTTATTGGAGGACAAACCAGATTCTGTATTGATGGTAGATGGGCTGAAACTTTCAGTCATCAGTATCACTAACTCCAATCCGGCCAGTGAGTTAGGTGATAATCAAATGGTTCATGAATTGGTATCAAACATGCCAGATATAGATGTTGTGGTCAATTTTGGTGTATGATGCTTTGAAAAGATAATGTGATGTGGAGTTGTCAAACATACTCTCTTTTTGAGCTGTTTCACTACTCAGAGATGGGTTTTGGACATCTTCTACAGCCTGCTTGGTCCAAATAAGTCAGTTATCTTTTGGGACAAGAAACTGCATTTAATATAACCATTACGGGAGGGTATTGAAGTATGTGTTATAATGGTCATATCATGTGCTTGAGAGGTTTCAAGTTCAGAGTGCTTTATGCTTTAATAAAGTCATATTGTAATAAAGTAATATTATAAAGTTAAGGTGTCAAGATTTAATATTAATTAAGTTATAATCAATAATTAAATGATTGGGAAGGTGAAATAAACAAATGGAGGCTTGCAGAAAACTCTCTGGAATATGAATCAATCAATTTGAATTATTCTCTTTGCTCTCTGAAACTGCAATTGTATATGCAAATTCCAATACAATGTAGTCTGCCGCCTTATCGGGTGCAATTTCCCTTTCTTTGGCTTCTTGTGTTGCTTTCCTATTGAAGGTCTCACAGCAAGCAACAACTAAGAAATGTCCAAGAAAGACTCGTTTCTTGAGAGAAAAAGTTACCATTTCTTGGGCCATTTCTAGTCTGGGGATGTGTTTCTTGGGAAAAGAGAAACAGCACAATGAATGGCCCAAAAACCCTAATAAACAGCATGACCTTTTGAAATTAAGTATCACTTTGTGATGTCATTTTTATCCTGTTGGTGCTTCTTGGGAACTTAGCAGAAATGGCAACAGGTTGTACCATTTCTTATAACATCAAATCTATGCGATGTATTCTGTTTACATGAATATCAATAAGTTATGCCAATGACACTGTTTCTGGTCATGGATGTTAGGTTTTCAAGATGTCATAAACAATTAGTCGGACTGTTTATGCCAACCTGTAGTGCATATTTTACAGAAGATATCTCCTATATAAATGCAAATAAATATGAACCGGTCATAGCAGACAACTCTAGTTTTTCCTAACCAATAGAAATTTTCACACAGCATACATCTGTATACACAATGGACAGTTTTAGACAAAAAACAGAACACAAATTTCCGAATATCATGAGTAGATATATCATCAACAATTGGTTTAAGAACAAACCTGTCCAAAAAGGATATCATATGTAATTAGATAAATCAATTCAGCTTGCCTCTGTAATAAACAACCGAAAAAAATAAATGTGAATATACTGCAAAATCCAAAATTCCTGTTTTGACTTGCTAGAATTAGAAACAATAAGAGTAGCAAACAGCAATTCCAAATATGAAAAAATATAGAAAAGAATTATAACTATTAAAAGGTCACCAGTAAAAAAATACAGCTAAGAATAAACTCGTCTTGAACTTATATCCTGGAACCCAATATACAAGAAAACACCAAATCTTATCAACTAAATTATCATGAGCTTCAAAAGACTTTGTTTGAGGGCACTTTCCAGACATTCCAATATGAATAAATCATGAGTGATATGAGAATTTCATACCTTCCACTTGAATCTCAAAATATTTGTAGCTGCTAATACCTTCTTCAAAATTGCAAGATCTGATCAATAAACAGAGTTCAAATAACCAAAACTAATGAGTTGAAATTAAAACCACAGATACTGAAGCATTCCACATTGAAGAAATTAAAAACACTGGTGTCACTAAAACAGAATGGCATATTCTGGTCCAGGAATTTGCCCTGAAATTCCTGAGGAAGTGTGGTTGATAAGAACATAAACTCCACACGTTAAATTATAATTAATGTTCATTTCAATTGGGTTTATGTTGTGGTTGGGAGAAATAGTTGGTATTCTCCTCACCAAGCATCAATTTCCACAAGTGGCATGATGAGCTCATCTTGAGTATATTGTTGTAATGGCTTTGAGCCTTATTCTTGAAAGACATTGAGCCTTAAAAAATATCTTACCCTTGGCCTACATGCTGGAGGGTGGGGTGTGTTGCCACCTAAATCCACACCTGGGCAAATGTGGAATAAATATTTAATCCACTTGGTGAGGCCTTGGGGGCAAGTTTCGAGTTGAGCAGTTGTCACTCAATTCTCAACTCCTCCATCTAGGCTAACTCCTAATGAAGCCAAGGGGGGTGGTCCTTATGAGAAAAAGAAAACTAAGGATTGACTAAACTAAGTTAAGCAAGCAATATTCTAGGAGTTAAATGAGTTAACCAAGAGCACATTCAAACATCTAAATGCTAACACAACGTATCACTTCAACAGCAGGTAAATAATTTCACAAGTAAAAGAAATAATCAGAGGCACATATAACCAGCCATAAGCGAGAAATGTAGCAATAGTGATCAAATGAATGAAGTATTCACAAATGATATAACAGATAGATAAGATAGCTTGTAAAAGCAAATGCTTGAAAATGAAATACTCAAAGTAAATGCCAGTTGCTTAAAAGTAAAGTGTTTGCATTTGAAAATGAAAATACCAAAAATAAATGAGCTTGAAAGGTAAATACTTGGAAATAAGATGCCAAAAGAAAATGTCACTTGAAAGTAAACGTTGCAATGAAAATAATCAACTACAAGAATGTTGTAAAGGAAGTGTTGTGAAGTGTTCTTGGTACGTTTTAGTAAAGGTTAGATTTCCCTTGCATTTAAGTTAATTTGACGGATATGTAGTGATCCATTTGAGTGCACAATGTGGGAATGTGATTGCGAATAATGTAAATCTAACTAATGTGAGTTTCCTCTTCCAGCCTTATACTCGTTGGATTAAGGAAAGTTGCAAGGGGATCCTATAGGAGGAAGCTTTGCTTCAATGAGTACTCCCGAGTGTTAAAATTGGCAACTAGGGCCAAATTCGACTTTAGACAGTTCATTTGATCGAAATGATGATTACATTGAATTCCTCTTTTCGAGAGGACCAAAATTGATCTAAAAATCATCAAATTTGGACAAGCAAAAATGTGTTTTTGAATTTATGCCCACACGTGTCGATTGTCAAGGTTGGCCACATCATCATGTAGGCTCATGAAGCCGAAGAGACATGTCACTTCACCCTCAACGACTTGTATAAATATAAGAGACCTCTCACCTCATTTGGCATCATCATCACTCACACATTCTTCACATTCTTCTCTCTCCTTCTCTCATTGGTTTGTACAGCTATTGGGCATATTCTTTCTCTCACACGTGTGGCAAGGAGGATGAATTTCAGACAGAATTATAGAGCCGAAAATTCCAGTCTTTCCTGCAGTTTGACCAACATTGACTTTGACTTTCCAGGCAGATTTTGAGTTTGATCTTTTGGGCAGACTGCACACTTTGGCATAGAAACTGAGGTGTTCTGATCACTTAGACTGCAGAAATAAGTTGCAGGTTGACCACAGACTTCAGGACAGAGTTTGACCAACTTTGACTATTGACGTTGGGACTGTTTTGGGCTGACTTTGACCTCTTATTCAGGCTGAGTTTGACTGGGTATGACCAAGCTGCTTTAAGGACATTTTGCTGCTACTTTGACCATTGTTGACTTTCTGGTTAGGCCTGAATTTGACTATAGTTGACTACAGATTTGACAAGGTTGTTTTGACTTTGATTTGGCGAGTCAACTTTGACTTTTTGTACTCTCTCTCTGCTAAACATTTGATATAATAATAAAAAGAATTGATCAAAGGGTTTTCCCCATCTTGGGGTATTTCCCTAGCATCCACCAAATCTAGTGTTCTCTTGTCTTGGTTTATTTTCTGCATTTATGTTATTTATATTCTATCTATAGTTACTGTCAATGTGATTTATGGTTAATGTGATAGCTATTGGAATACGAAATTGGAAATTGTCATTGGGCTGCTAAAGAACATTTAAGTAATTGTGTTAAGCATAGAACATATCATTGTCAACTAAAAAAAAATGAACATGGTATCAGAGCACAAGTGAGAACAAAGCCCAAGCAAGAGAGAGAAAAACAACCACTAAGAGGGCTCTATTAGAGAGACTATTGGACAAGCCTCAATGGCTACTACATCCTTCTTCAAGATTGAGAATAAGCTCAAGGACAAATCTGACTATCATGCATGGAAGATGTCCTTGGACTTGACTTTGGAAGAGCATGATGCCATGGACTATGTGCAGAGAAGAGTGGTGGAGCCTACCTCAAATGCATCTGTTGCTGCAAAGATGAAGTATAAGAAAGGTGAGGTCAAAGCTAAGAGAATTATCATAGACTCCATTCAAAATCATTTGGTCGCCTATATTTCTGATTTGGGAACATCTAAGGAGATGTATGATAAGTTGGTTGGGATGTTCAATGTAAACAATGCAAATCAAATCATTTTTCTCAAGAACAAGTTGAAGGACATCAAGATGGATAAAGGGGAGTCTATCCAATCCTACTTTATGAGAATAACACAAATCAACAATGACGTACTATCTATTGGAGAAGTTATCGCTAACAGGGAACTCACTCTCATTGCATTTGGAGGTCTTTCAAGAGCATGGTATGTGTTTAGCACCACCATTCTCAACAATGACAAGATTCCTAGTTTCGATGAATTATTGGCTAGATGCACTCAAGAGAAGAAAAGGATGATGGAGAGAGACAAGCCTTCAAATGAAAATGAACCTACTACTTTCTCTACTCATGCTAAGAGGAAAAATAATGTTGATCCTGTTGACCATTGGAGTGGCACCTGATGATTATATGAAGACTCCATGCCCAAGGATGATCCAAAGGACACTTGTACCATCAGATATCATCAGTCAACAAGAGTTTTTAAACTCTACTTCTATTTCTCATCATCTTTCTTGTACCCAGATTCCACACCCTGAGGGGAATTGTAATAAGTGATACTAGTAATGATGAGATTTGAGTCTGTAACAGGCCTAGGATGTTGGGACTCGATCAGCAAACGAGTACACCTTGGAGTGTTTTTTTTATCTAGTTAATCATCCCTTCTTTTTTATAGGCAGATAATTTTCTGAGTTTTTCACTCACTTTTTACCCCAAAGTCAGGGCGACGGTCTGAAGGTTGAGCCCCTAACACATCTTAGTGTCTAAAGTCGATGTATATTACCATACTAGATCACACAAAAAATTTCGTGGAATTTGGTTAAGTCTAGGTAGTCATTTTTTAAATTTTTAGATTTTCCACACTGCGGAAATTGCTAATAAAATTGTATTTGTAATGTAATAAGTGATGTCTAGAGAAGTTGTATGGAGTATGAGTAATGAAATTTGCACCTCTCACCCTCAACTTTCTTCTATGACACACTTTGAGGGGTTAAAAATGTGTTTTGAACCCTCAAACGCCCCTTTTCCAAAGTTTAGTGGGAAATCTGGAAATTAATTAAGCCAGAAATTAAATAAATGAAGAAAAATAAATATCCACACATGCTAAATGTTGTGGAAATGAGGTGGAAAATTATGGGGGAGTTAAAGTGAAGTCCCAAGGTGATGTGGACTCTTAAAATCAAAGAAATGACATGTGCTCAAATAAAATCGAATTTCTGGCAATAAATGAGAAAGTTGTTTACTTGGAAATTCGAATTTGTGAAGTTAATGCACATTTGGAAGGATTTCGGAGAATATTTGGTGGAGATTTTTGTGGAAAATTGTTCCCACATGGGTTACCACCCATATACACTTGCCATTTCATCACAAAATTTGAATTTGGCACATAAGGGAAGAAGAAAATGATGTCCACTTGCCAGAATTCGATTTTTACACTTGGCATGGGAGCTTCATTCAAGAAATTCAAATTTCTCTTTGGAATTATCACCTCATGCCACTTGTTTAATCACTTCTACATTCGGATTGCCTCTCATCGTTTTATATAATAGAGCCTTGAGCTCTCATTTGTAAATATATTGTTACTAGCTATTGTACTTGCGGAAGCGTTGGTGCCTTGTACACTTTCAAAAATATCAATAAAGACTTTGGAGTTTCATTCATGAGGTGTTCTTCCTTTGGGAGTGCGATGAATTGTTGATCATTGGTATAATTCATTTTACTCATGCTTTGATTTAATTTGTTTCCATATGCTCTTGTAGATTTGTTAATGTAGAGTTATCTTGCATTGACATTTGATTTAGAAGTATGCTCTAGGTATAGAATGCTCTAGTTGGTTTTAAATAAATCTCTTAAGTTTTTTATCGTTGTTTATTGCTAAATCTATATGGAACTAATTATTGATTGAAATTTTGTAGAGAGAACATCTTGTTGGGATCACAGAATCAAGCGTGAGGGGAAGTCTTTGTAGAGACCAACCCACTCTTGATACATTTTTAAAGGAGCTCTCATTTGTTCTTTGAGCCTTCATAGTCTTATCTTACAAAGTGGTTTTGCAGGGGTTTTAGCACATAGCTTGTACACAAGCTGAGCACTTCTAAATTTAAATCTCTTTTAAAAAAAACATTGTACTTCATTTATTTCATTTGTTATCTAAGAGCTTGAAGATGGCTAAGCAAAGATGAGAGTTTACTCTCACTCTTTAGCTTAGCCTTTTGTAAATTATAATTGTACATATACATTTTATCTTATTGATTTTTTCACTAATACTTAACTTACTTTGTAGTCATTGTTTGGATTGTTTGCTAACTCTTGTGTGGCAAATTTTGAAGAGCAACCTCCCGCAACATCTAACAAGTGTTTGCAGGACATTTGTTAAGTGTTGGGGGTTCGATTTCCAAGGATGCCATGAGCCCTTTTGAGGCTTATTATGGCCAAAGTCAAGTTCACTAGAGGGATGCCCATTTTCCTCTCTAAGTCGTGGGCATTTGGAAGAAACTTTCACCTTGTTTCCCTTGCATAAGTTTTGTGAAATCTTGTCATTACTTTCTCAAGAAAGGAGGTCTGGTGTCCAAGTTTCAAGCAATTATTGTGAAGACTCTCCTTGAAGTTTAGTTGAAGACTTTGAAGGGCCCTCTTCTCATTGTAATATAATAAAAGATCTAATTTGCTTGTGGGGGCTTGGGATTTCTCCCATGGTATCCTATCTCCCCATTTAGAGGGAGGTTTCTCTTGGGTGGATTGACATTTGCATGGTTTAAACTTTCACACTTCATTCACTTATTTGCATGCTTTAATTGGGAATTAACACAACTTCACTATCACATTTCGTTAAGTTAAAGTTTGTTACAATTTCATTTGAGCTTTGCATTCTCTATCTCATCGTTGCTTGAACCTACAAGCTTACACTTTACTTTGGGCAATTCATCATTTACATGCAAGCATTTTATATTCTTAACAAACTTTGATTCGTTTCAATTTACCTTGGTAAATTGTTTCATGAGCACTTGAATGTGTGCCTCATTTTTACGCTACATTGTTATCTTGAATATTGGAGCAATTTATTGTCATTGTCTTTTTGAAACAAATTTTACTTTCAAGCAAATTACCTGTATCATTTTAATTCATTGATGAGAGACATGCAACACTTGTAAGCTAATTTTATTCCTCCAATTGAAGTTATATTTGCAACTTATGTTTAACACTTTCATTTTCAAGCATTGCAAATCGATCTCTTTGAAGCATTTGCATATAGCATTATTTTATTTTGGGGAAAAAACTTACATGCATTTTATCTGGGCATTTTAGCATAGGAAGGCCCCAAGTCTCATTAAAATTTTATCTCCAACATAAGTTGGTTGAAGTAGACATCTTACAGATCCTCTACTCCTCTATTGACTCCTCACTATGAGATCCATATCTTTGGGCAAGGGTGAGGTTTGAGGATTGAAGAGTTAAATTGTAATCTTGTTGTAGAGATAATTAATAAAATTAACCAAGAGCACTTTTCATTACATTTACTTTACTTGTCTCTTGATGGTTTGAGTTTTCATATGAAAAGTATATTCCAAAAGCAAGTATTGTAATCCTTTCAAACAAGTGTTTTATTTTCATGCTTCAAGTCTAATTGCATATTGATGTCTTGGTTTAGCACTTTTTTTTTAAATTTCGAAGTTAATTACTAAGTTTTGGCAAGATATGTTTCACATATTTTGATTTATATAGAGTATTATCTCAAAAACATTGTGTATCTTACATATCTTGTGCTAACAATTTTTGTTTACATTTTAAGGTTACTTTGCTTTCTCTTTTGAGAGCATTGCATTTTACTTTGAGCAAATATATCTTTAAATTGTTGAGCAAATTCCTTATAAGGCACTAGTTTTATGGTTTTTGTCATTGGCATTGTTATTTCAAGTTGCTCACATCATATTTGCTCATAAATCCTTGAAAGTAATATGTTTTCACTAAAACACTCTCATAGAAAATCACATCTTTTAACTTAACTTTTCATTAGGGACCACCCCCCTTAGCTAACCTAGGAGATAGCTCAAATGAAGAGAGTCAAGATTAGTGTGACACACCCTTCTCTAAGTTCTCTGCCACCAACCACACCTTGTGGGGTTGAAGGCTTTTCTCACTAACTTGTAGGTAGTTGAAGGCAGTAGGTGATAACAGGTCCAAGGAGACAGGGTCAAGGATTCAAGCAGGGATTCAAAGAAGGAAGAAAAGGAAGGTGCTACATTGTAACAGGTTCGACCACTATGCTAGAGAATGTCCTCACAAAAGAAATTCTCCAAGGGATGACAACAACAACAACAATTTCAAAGGCAATGGCAATCAAAGGAACAACAAGTTCAACAATAAAGGAAAGAAGAATGCTCCCGCTGCTCGATATGGAAATGGTCGTCCTCCCAAAAAGACGAGAAATACCAGGTATGATGAAAGTAATGTTGTAAAAAAACAAAATGAGTTTTATCTTATCTTATTTCCGCTCTATCTACTGCCTCTCCTCTGGATACTTTGGATCATTGGTTGATTGATAGTGGAGCCTCAAGGCACTTCAATGGGTACAAGGATGCCCTCTCAAATTTGGTTGAAAAGAAAACTAATTTGGAGATCATACTTGGAGATAATGCCAGCTACCCCATGAAAGGGATAAGTATTGTCACTCTTCACTTGAATCAAGGTCAAGCTATTCATCTACAAGAAGTGTTGTATGTGTCTGATTTGAAAAACTTGGTGCCTACTTCTGTGAAGTAAGATAAAGATTTCAAGGTAGCATTCACTGATGGAAAGGTACGTATTTCGAAAAGAAATCCTAAAGATGCATTCACACTTGGATTTAGGGTTGATGGTCTCTAAC
Organism: Pinus taeda; assembly: GCA_000404065.3. NCBI lineage: Eukaryota > Viridiplantae > Streptophyta > Pinopsida > Pinales > Pinaceae > Pinus > Pinus taeda. The sequence continues at coordinate 174,246 of APFE030345571.1, forward strand.
AAGTTGGAGGAAGTCCTTCGAGAGACTTGACTTGCGATACTTCTCTTCAATCTGAATTATGGCACCGGAGATTTTCCCACCTTCATTACAAAGCCTTACAAGGGATAAGGAAGATGGTCACAGGTATGGCCGAGTTCAACATGAATCATGAAGGAGTTTGTTCGAGTTGTGCAGTTGGGAAACTTACAAGGGGGTCATTCTGTTAATTTTTCATAGGGCCACATTGTTCTTTGCTTTGATAATTGCATTTCTTCATTAATACATTAAGTTCACCCCATACCATCATTACATTATTCAGATCTACATCATTATTCATTAGCATATGCAATTATATAGAAAGAACAACATCATCATCATCAATGCAACGGAACATAAAGGAACAATAGAAGGAAAGCATCCACACACATAGAGACACCAGGATTGGTATGAGATCAGGGCAAAACCCACTATGGTGATAACCCTTACAAATCTTCTTCTTCTTAGATCGTCATCAAATGATTCAACAAAAGAGAGTATAATGATCTATAACTTCATCTATGCAACAAAACAACTGTGATATCCATGAAACAGATCTAATCATGCTTGAAATCAAAACCCTAATTTTGATGACTGTAATTTGTTGTCACTGATTGTAGACAACTGTTGGATATTGTTGAACATTGTTGTCACTGAGCAGAATCTTCGGAATACAGAAATCTCATCCATGAGTCCCAGACGCAAGGAGTTGTGCGAGCATTTATAGTAGATCTGGACACTCTCTGCATAACTTGATGATTGCGTCTGGAACAAATCTGGACGCTCCCAAGTGAACTGGATGAGGGCGTCCGGGGTCAAACCTACCCAGGTCTGCCTCAAGCCCTGGACGCTCTCATAATGCTTCTGTGCAAGCGTCTATGGTAGCCCGAACGCTCTCAGGACCACTCTGTGCGAGCGTCTAGGGACTAATACAGCTTGATCCTATCCTCAAGCCCTCGAACTCTCATAAGGTTGTTGTGCGAGCATCTATGGCAGCTCGGATGCTCTCAGTACTAATCTATGCGAGCGTCTGGGGACTAATACAACCTGATCTATCTCTGAAACCCTGGACGCTCCCATAACTCACTGTGCCAGTGTCCAAGGCTCCCTGGACGCTGTCAAGACTACTGTGTGTCAACGTCCAGGGACTAAAATACCCAGTTCTATGCCAACGTCTGAGATCCAAAAAACCCTAGATCAATGCGAGCTTCACCGCTGAGATTTCAAACCCTTGTACAAACTTTCCTCTGACAAACCTGTGCGAACCAAGACAAGAAGAGAAGATGGCTTGATCAATGTGTCTAAATGAGCTTGAGGTCTCTTCTATTTATAGGCTATCCTGAGGATCCACTTGGGGTTGAGGCCAACCTAAGCAATTACACATGTGGTTAGGGGCAACCCATTCCCTAATACATGTATGAATAAAATAATTCAAAACTAAACTTCCGCTTAACCAAATTGGGTGATCTTTAGGTCAATTTTGGTCCTCTCGAAAAGAGGAATCTAATGCAATCATTATCTTCATCATATGAGTTGTCCAAGGTGGAATTTGACCGCAGTTGCAAAAATTAACACATTCCCTTCTAGTGAAAGTCAAACTACCGATACTCTTCAATTGGTCCATTCTAACCTATCTAGTATGTTGTCGATAACATCATTGGGAGGATACTTATACTATGCAATCTTTGTGGATGACTTCTCACACAAAACATGGATCTATTTCTTAAAGAAGGATGAAGTGTTCAGATGGTTTCGTTCTTTCAAAGCATTGGTGGAAAATCAAACAAAGAAGAAAATCAAGATATTGAGGACCGACAATAGAACCGAATATGAATCAAATTGAATTCAATAACTTTTGCAGAGAGGTTGGCATTAAGAGGGAGACAAATGTTACATACACTCCTGAGCAAAATGGCGTTACTGAAAGGAAGAACCGAATAATCATGGAAGCCACCCGTGCCATTCTCCATGATCAAGGTCTACAAAAGTTCTTATGGGGAGAAACTGCCAACATTGTCGTGTGTGTTCAAAATAGGAGCCCAACTCAAGCATAGGATTTTCAAGACACCCGAAGAAGTTTTCACTAGTAAGAAACCTGATGTTTCTCATTTTAGAATATTCGGTTGTCTCGTGTATTTTCATGTGCCTAAAGAGAAAAGAAACAAGTTGGAAGCATCTGGGAAGAGAGGTAAATTTGTGGGCTACAGTGAAAATTCAAAGGCATATAGAATTTATGTGCATGGTCAAAAAGATGTGGAAGTAAGCCATGATGTCATCTTCGATGAAGATACTACCCTTGGGAAAGCCAAAGATCTCCCCATTCCAAGGAAGTACAATGATGATGCTACGAAAAACAAGATGAGCCTCTGCCCGATGTTGATGCTCTAATGGATCTTATTGATCCACCTCTTGGTGATCCCTCTAGATCAAGGAAACGACCCCTATGGCTCAAAGATACTCTTGAAGATGTTGAAAGACATACAGCTCCAAGAGGGACATTTCATGAAAGTAAGAAGTCGAACATGTACCAAGGATATTTGGCTGCTATGAGTACTATTGTTCAAGCTAAACCATGCACGTTCGAAGAAGTCGTAAAGCACCAAGTATGGAAAGATGTGATGAATGAGGAGTATTACCGCGCAAACTAGCAGGCGGTCCTAAAGGGGCACTTGCTAGGTCAAGAGCAACAATGAAGCTAAAGCCCACTATCACCACAACTAAAGCTTCCTACTCTTTACAGACTTTCACCGATGGGAGGAGACCCAATATATAGAGAATCACTTATGAAGGATAGATCAACTAAGATGGATGTGAAGTGATCTCGATAAACCTTTCCTAGGAGAGACTCAAGAGTGGGACTTGCTTGCTTCTTAAGCAAGGTACAAGATTCTCTAGGATAGGGGGGTAGGGATTTGAGGGCTTGGCTTAGGGAATGTGACTTATAAAGGAGCTTCCTAAACCCTAAAATCCTTGTGGAATTTAGTTTCCCGAGTGGTTTTGATGCCACATAAACTGACATCCTTTAAAAATCCCATGTGGACCTATGAGTTATGGGTCCACATATACTACGGAAGCCTTTGCATTGGTAGATTTTAACAAAACCTGACCAATCACCAAATAGCAAAATATACAGAACCCGCCAACGAACGTTGGACCCACCCACTCCGAACGCATACAGTCGGGACCCAAATAAAATAAATCCCAGTTCAATTCTTATCGGATCCACCTTTCCCACAAATATTATCGAATTAATTCTCCGCCGTTGATCTTACCCTTTCAATCCGACAGTTGATGGTTCACCCGATCAACCAACCTAATCGGTGATCCCCCACCGTTTGACCAAAATACACTTGATCCAACGGGCAGCAGTGATATCGAACGGGGATTATGGGCGACGTTTAACCGCCCTTACAGAGCCGATAAGGAACATAAATCCTTGATCTATAAATGTTTGGGTCTAGTTTTGAAATTAAAGATCGATCACTTTATGACCCGATATCCGTTGGATATAAGAGGCCATCAAATCTACGGTTTGCGGGACTTCAACTAACACACGGTTAAAAACGGCTTAACTCTCGCAGTTGACTGTGACCTAAGAGTTGAATATGAGATCGACGGCTAGGAGTGAGTGCGTGGCTTCAACCATGATCAAGAAATCCGTACACTCTTACCCCCGCAATTGTTGATCACCATCGGATCTGCCAGCCAACGGACGGTCCTGATTTATTTTGGGGTTCCTTCACAAATTTAACAAGTTCCGCCAAGACTTAGCGCTTCCGCCAAGTTATTCAGTCTCTAAACTATATACTCCGGTGTCTTAAAACATATCTAAGCTCTTAACTATTCACTGTAATTACAGAGGATTTGGCCTACGATCTATGAAACCAATCGCATAACAAAAGATCAAGCAAAACAAGCTTTGTACACAAACTCCTTTTATTCATAACAGTCTTTACATAATGTACAGAACATCTCGTGCTCTGATCTGTTCTCTCTACACTATCTAACCTCTGTGTAACACACTCTGCCTACTCTAACACACTCAATACTGAATTACACAAAGAAATACACAATCCACACAGTATTCATATTGATAACTATTTAAAGAAGAAACAGTCACACTCTCTCCCCTCACTCATCCATCCTATCTTCCCATTTGAATCTAACCCCTCACTCATTCCAAAGATTACAATTTATACAAAATGCGGATTCATGAACCCATTTGGTTCAGATCCAGAAATCTGTCATTCTTCCCTAAAGAATCTCTTCACTCCACTCTTTTCTCAAGCAAATGCTAAATTAGGCTTTCACATCCCTCATATCCTATTCAAACCAAATAATTTAACTGCTTGGCCTAATCTCCACGCAGGGAGGATCAATCAGCTACTTACACCCTTTTCTGCTCAGATTTTTACAACAAAAAATAAAACACTCTCGTACATTTAAATTAATAAAATTAATTAATCTCGTCTTCCAACCCTTTGTTAGCAACAACATGTGATCATACCATCACATCGCTGACTAGGTCTAAATGCTCCTGCATCAAAATTTCATCATAAGTCTGCATAACATCCCCTTGTCCTTCACAAGTTTCTCCAGCACTCAGTTTATCCAAATAAGGCAACAATGTCTCCTTCTCTTCTATGATAAGACTTTGATCTTTCAAAGATTTCCTTGACTTAACTTCTTCAGTTGAGTTCTCTGTGTCAGCTTCACTTCTCTTCTCTTCACAACCCTGCAATGCATTAGCTTCTCTCCCTCTGTCCATTTTCCATTGGTTTTCTGTCCATGTTAATACTCCTTCTAACATGATCCAATAAGTTTTCACTAAGAGAAGACACAACCATTTACTCATACCTTTTAATTTTCTCCACCAATCTAAGTCTTGAAAGTCTTCCTGCACCTCCTTTTATGTTTTTCTTGTCTCTACCTCTTTCACAGAGTCAATTTCATTTGTCTGCATACCTACAACTTTACATTCACACAAATAATTAATCCCAAAATTATGAGATTCTCTTGCCTGTGAAAATGCTACCAGCACCTTTCTCTCATGTTGATCTATATAGATCATCTCTTCATCATTATCATCACTGTCATCACTGTCTCCTTCCCCAAGGAGAGATCCTTTCTCTGGTTCACAAATGTATTCTACTCCTTCATCCTCAACTTTTCGAAGCATTAATTTCTCAGCAAACAATTCTCTAACATGCCACTTAACTCTTTTCCCCACATAAATTCCTTGTTCCAAATCTTCTATGTTTCCTTTCTGTACCAGCTTCTTCAAATGACTGAGTTTTGCCTTCATCTCAGCCAACTCTATGTCCATTTCTTCTTTATTCATTCTTTTGAGTCCAACTGCTTTGGCACTCTTTTTCCTCTGTCTGTGACTTTCCTCTATACCCCTACTATGACTATCAATAGTCAATTCCATTTCTTCCTTTGGTGAAATTTCCTTATTCACTGGTGAGCTGCAACTAGCCCTTTCTTTCATCTGTAACAAGTGTACTTCATGCCTCACCAAACTTTTCTGAGTTTAGCCTTTTGGCATCTATTGGTTCTTTCCTCGAACCTTTCACTGACTAGCAATTCTACCCAACACTCCTCTTGCTAGAATTGTTATCTTTAAGACAACTCTACCCACAATCACAATTGTGGAGTTGCCTCAACAACTTTTTCCCAACCGCAGTTGGAAGTTGTTCTCAGCTTCTCTTGAACACTCCTTGCTCTAGGCTGCTGCATCTTCAATTGCTCACTTCCTTCTTTCATTCAGTGATTTCATTTATTGTTGGGTACTGTCACCTTTACTCATCTGAGAGTTCTTCTTGCTTCATCTTCTTTAACATAGCTCATGTGCTATGATGCTGATACAATTCATTCTTCCTTCCAACAATTTCGCTGCTTCCATTGACTTATACAATCTTATTCCAAGATACATCAAAGCACCTTTCAAACCTGCCAATTTTCCTTCAAAGATGTCTTAAAGCTAATTCCCATTCCATCAGTTAAATCTTTGCCAAATGATTCATCTGTTCACTATTTCATTTAAACTTCTCCATTCAAAAGATTCCATACAGTCAGCAACTATTCTTCATCTTACAATTAAGATTCAATTTGAAATTCACCTATATTTACAAATTCATGACACACTACAAATTCCTTCTGATAATCTGTTGTAAGCAAATCCTGTCTTGCTTCTACAAATTCCAAAATTCATTCCTTGTAGTGGTTCTTCTTTCAGTCCTATTACACCCAATCTCTGTTCTTTCCACCATCAATATCATTGTCTTCAACAATACTTTAAGCAATCCTTAATCATTAAAATTCTTCAAATCATTTAAATAATTTCAGTCATAGCAATCCACTCTTCTATTTGACTTTAAATTCAAAACCTTCTACTTCAATTTTGCTTTCAAATCAAACCAATCATTCAATCAATTTACATGGAAATTACATTTGTCTGAAAGGAAATTTTCACTCCCTTGTTGTTCTCCAAACATCCAAACAAATCTCTCTGCTGACAGAGGATTCACCTTTTCCCTGTTCTAATCTCAATGTCCTTTGCATTAAATTCTTTGAGCTCTGATTTTACTTTGATTGTTCTAACATGCAGATATCTCCAATCTTTAACATTACTGTACTTCTATGCAAAATCATTTTCTACTCTGATACCAAAAATGATGCCACGTAAAATGACATCCTTTAAAAACCCCATGTGGACCTATGAGTTATGGGTCCACATATACTACGGAAGCCTTTGCATTGGTGGATTTTAACAAACCCTGACCAATCACCAAACAGCGGAATAACATAGAACCCACCAACGAATGTCGGACCCACTCCGAACACATACAGCCGAGACCCAAATAAAATAAATCTTAGTTCAATTCTTATCGGATCCGCCTTTCCCACAAATATTATTGGATTAATTCTCCATCGTTGATCTTACCCTTTCAATCTGACGGTTGATGGTTCACCCGATCAACCAACCTAATCGGTGATCCCCCACTGTTTGATCAAAACACACTTGATCCAACGGTCAGCAGCGATATCGGACGGGGATCATGCGCGACGTTTAACCGCCCTTACGGGGCCGATAAGGAATATAAATCCTTGATCTATAAATGTTCTAGTCCGGTTTTGAAATTAAAGATTGATCACTTTATGACCCGATATCCATTGGATATAAAAGGCCATCAAATCTACGGTTTGCGGGACTTCAACTAGCACACAGTTTAAAAATGGCTTAACTCCCGCAGTTGACTGTGACCTAAGAGTTGAATATGAGATCGAGGCTAGGAGTGAATGCGGGGCTTCTGCAACGATCAAGAAATCCGTACACTCTTACCCCCGCAATTGCTGATCACCGTCAGGATCTGCCAGCCAACGGATGGTCCTGATTTATTCTTGGGTTTCTTCACAAATTTAACAAGTTCTGCCAAGACTTAACGCTTCCGCCAAGTTAATCAGTCTCTAAACTATATACTCTGGTTTCTTAAAACATATCCAGGCTCTTAACTGTTCACTGTAATTACAGAGGATTCGGCCTACGATCTATGAAACCAATCACATAACAAAAGATCACGCAAAACAAGCTTTGTACACAAACTCCTTTTATTCATAATAGTCTTTACATAATGTATAGAACATCTCGTGCTCTGATTTGTTCTCTCTACACTATCTAACTTCTATGTAACACACTCTGCCTACTCTAACACACTCAATACTGAATTACACAAAGAAATACACAATCCACACTATATTCATATTGATAACTATTTACAGAAGAAACAGTCACACTCAACTATTTTTAGTTCTCCCCTCGCTCATCCATCCTATCTTTCCATCTGAATCTAACCCCTCTCTCATTCCAAAATATTACAATTTATACAAAATGCGGATTCATGAACCCATTTGGTTTAGATCCAAAAATCTCTCATTCTTCCCTAAAGAATCTCTTCATTCCACTCTTTTCTCAAACAAATGCTAATTTAAGCTTTCACATCCCTCATATCCTATTCAAACCAGATAATCTAACTACTTAGCCTGATCTCCACGCAGGGAGGATCAATCAGCTACTTATACCCTTTTCTGCTCATATTTTGACAACAAATAAAACACTCTCATACATTTAAATTAATAAAAATAATTAATCTCGTCTTCCAACCCTTTGTTAGCCACAACATGTGATCATACCATCACATTGCTGACTAGGTCTAAATGCTCCTGCATCAAGTTGTTAAAGAGTTGACTTTGATAAGATACGGGACCACACGGGACCAAGTGGACGCAGGTTAGGTCAAGGGTATAAGATTTAGCAACCAATAATATGCTTGACCTAATTAGGGAGGGGAAAGGGATCAAGGAATGAATTTTCAATGAAAGGCAGTGCAAGGATCTTAGTGAGGTTTCTAGCCTAAGGGAAACCAAGGGCAAGAATTAGTCTTCGTCCTAGGGCTTGCAATATCTCAAGCAGTGTTTTAAAAACTAGCCGGTTTGAACCGATAACCAATCAAACCAGCCGATTCACTAGCCAACTGGGTCAAACCAGTAGAAAACCCAGTTTGACCCCTCCCTTCACCAAAAAAATAGAAAAACCGGTCCTAAGCGGCGGGTTTATGGTCCAATAGACTGGTTTATTGCCAGGGCAGCTAGAAACCCCACATAATGCATTTTTGTGAGTTTTGAAGTTGTTTTGAGGGAAATTTGGGGTTGTTTTCCTCAAAATATAGTCCCTCCAAAAAAAACATGCCTACCCTCTCATTTTCCTGACACGTCTCAACCCTACCAATGTTGGCAATTAATGGTAATGTTAAATTCTTAAAGTAAAAGTGACATTTCCTTTATTTTTCATTTTCATCGTTTTACTTAAATTTTTAACATTACCATGAAATGACTCAGGATGTTTGAAAGTGGTTTCGGGCTCATTGGATTTCATATGGAGAAACTAGAATTTTAGATTTCACTCAAAATTCAACAGACATAATGGTTTTAAGGATTTCATGGTTTCAGGGTTTGCAATGTTTCCATTTGATTCTATCATGCATGAGGGTATGATATTGGCATTTGATCAAGAGCATGAAGCCCTTTAAGAACCTTGATGTTGGTGGCATTGATTGTTGAACTTTGTTTATGTTGGTGGTATTAATTGTTGAACTCCTCTACCATGGCCTTAACAAGAATGCACCCTTCACTCAAAGGAAAACAACTGGTTAGGCATGCTAATCTTTTTCTACCACATTAAAGGTTGAGGAGATTAACCCTTCACTCAAACCAAAATCATTGATTAGGCATGTTAAACCTTTTCAATTTCTATCATGTTATAAGTTTGAGCAATCCAAGTCTAAAGACTTTGAGCTAGATGATGTTTATGTATCTCTTGTTGATGATGTTTATGTATTTCTAGTTGCGTTGAATCAATGATGAGTTTCATGAGTGACCATGTTGATCAGTGATTTGTAGTTTTGATGTCTATTTTTGCTACTATTTAGTACTACTAAAGTTATAGAGGAGTTTCTCGAGTCCTCAAACTCTAAGCCATATTATTTATGTCGCTCATGTTGATGATCTCTTGTCTAGTAGTGGTGATGAGTTTGATCATGATGAGGAGTGATCATGTTGTTGATCACTGATGTGTAGACTTGTAGTAGGTTAGTGACCCCATAGCTTAGAGCATTGTTTTCAGACTCTAGAGGCCATTTAGAGTCTCATTGATTATTTATTTTGTTTCTAATATGTATTGCACTCGATGCCATTTTGATATATTCACCTTTACATGGTATATAGATGAGCAAACCTTGCATATTTTGTCTCTATTGGTTTGGAATCATGGTTTTAAATCTTAAAAATAGTTTTTTTATTAAAAACTAATTATTGCATGTATTTTTTTAAAGACAAGTTCATTTAGACCTGATTAGTCCCGGTTTGACCGGTTCCGGTTTTTAAAACAATGATCTCAAGGTCCCATGGTCGGAATCTCATGAAATTTGGAGGGCTTCTTGAGGACACAACAGTGCAGTTGAGGACCAAAAATCGAAGTATTTGGATGATTAGATTGTGAGATATTCGATGCCCTAGGTGACCTATAGGGCTAGACCTAGAAAGAAGAGGAGAAGGTGAAGAAAAATAAGTTTTAGGGTGATCACCTATGGTAGACTAGTGCCTAATCCTTTGGGGAGAATGGAGTCAATAATGATTATGAATTCGGATTTGATTTTCTTTGTCAAGGAGGCCTTAGAGGTAGCTTCACTTAGCACTAAGACAAAGGAGAGCAACTTCAAAGACCTTATACTTCGTTTTGCAAAATATATGGTTTGTCAAGATAAATTTCAACCATGAAATATCCCTAGGAACATTCACTCATCATACATGGCCCATACATGAAGCATCACTATCTAGAAACAAAATTTCCACAACTTCGCAATAATAGATGCAGCAAATTAGCCTTAGAATAGCGAAATCCCAACAACAATGTATGTGACAAAATAGAGCAAAGAATAGCATTAAAATTGCACTTACATGTATTAGAGTATATCCAACCATCAAAAATTTTCCAAACAAGAAGCTCCAAGACAAGAGAAATGATCCAAACATCAAAATTCATTCCACGCTCCAAAATTTTGTCCACCGAGAAGGATAGCGAAGTTCTCTAAAGACAAAGAAGTCCAACCAAGTGATGATGCTAAAATGAATTTACATCACTTGTATTTATATACTTCTAATGAGTTTGATTTAGCTAATTAGGCCTACATTAGACCTTACAATAAAATAAAGTGCAAAATAACTAATTTTTGGTGACAAGCCCACCAAACTAGCTCATAAACAAAAGAATAAGTCTCTCAAGAGGTCGAATCATGAATAGTGCATGTCATTGGGCCTTGGAGGAGGCGTAATGGAGTCCATATGTGCCATAATATGTAGTTGAACTCCTAAAAGCAATGGACAAGGGGTTGACCCCTTGCAATAGCTTGTGGTGCTCCAAATGGCATGTGGGGGCACACAAGTGTCCTCATGGATCTCCAAACAAATCGAAGATGCTTGTAGATCGCCAGGAAAGGCTAGGATGATGGTGTAGGGAATGCCACATCATCGTGCAAGTCCTGGATCATCTACCAAGTGTATGGTGCAACTCTGGGGCCAGCTGGGAAAGATGGATCAAGTGCATATTCCTCGTGCAATAAGTGAACCACGAGCAATCTCTGAATGGATGTGGGGATCCATAGAGCGTTGTTTGTTGTTGTGGAAGCCCGTGGCTCTCTACACACACCCTACATGTGCCAATGTAGCCCTCTGGGGTCAGGACCCCACATAGGGAGATCAAACCCAAATGGAAACCACCGGCAATCCTGCATAAGATCCAATGCATCCTCGTGCCTTCCAGCACACAAAGTCATTAAAGAAATAAGGTAAAAGAGTTTATAAACCATGGTAACAAGTGAGCACTTCATAATGGCATACCCTTCCATAGTGGGCTTTGGCATGTGCTAATGTCTCCCAGCTCCAAATAGGGTTAACCAGTTATCCTATTAGGTGGTTTTTACCTCTAAAGGGGGTGGTATGTCCGTTGTACATCCTTCAAATTGTGGTGGCATGTAGTGGGTAGGGAATGAAAGGGAGCAACCTGGATCACATGCCATATTACAAGGATAGCTAATAAAGGGGAAGCCCACACTTGGGTAAATAATGTGTAGGAGGGAGCAATCATGGTGCATGAGTTACCCCGACCTTGATTTTTCCACCCTTCTTCCTATGTCTTTTGTCTTTTTTATGATTTTCTTTGGTTAATTGCTCGGGGCTCTAGGTAATGAGAGCATGTGTAAGGTACAGGAGTGGATACCCCCTTATAAGGTGGGGCAGTTCATCGCCCACCGGGGGTTGGGACAATCATGGGTTCCTGAATGATAAAGGAGACTCATCAAGGGCCAAGTAGGAACCAAGGTTATGGCCATGGAATGGGGTAGAGCTCATGTCATGGCTTTTTCCCACACGTTAAATGCTTTTGTCTCAGACATCTTTTGCATTTTGTGGTACAATTTCCTGTTGACTGTGGCCAATTATGCTTTTTCTTTTTCTTTTAGCTGCATCAACCTCCGGGCATCATTTCAGGCCCAACCCAAGATGTGGGGAAGGGGAGGGGGTGGTTGACCCTATGTGGACCCAATGGAGGAATGCGGACCCAGGTGGGAGGAGAGATGATTAGGGGTGTAATGAGCGGAAGGGGAGTAATACATGTGAATCAAGGAGGGGGACCACACAACCAAAATTAGTGTTTCCCATCTAGTACCATCCCTAGAACCAATAGGTCAGTAAAATAGATCCCACGGGACTAAGGTACAAGGTTAACATCCCAAAAGAGACCTAGGGGAAAAGAGCACAGACGTAGACCACTCTTTCTGTCGAATCCCCCCATTAATCCATGCCCAAAGTTTCCATGATCAATAAACTAGAATACTCAATTACCAAATAAAAAGGCATACCTTTAGGTTTTGGACGCCCACCTTCAAACATACGATCATGACAGATGGGTGAGGGACCACATGGCTGGCTCAGGTGGTGGAGAAATGGCACATCGAGCTAGTTGGTGGCTGCGAGGGGTTGTTGGCTGCCGGCTGAAGACCATCATGGAGAACAATTTTCTCCTAGGGATATTACCCACAAAGTGGTGGGTAACATCTGGCTCCAACTAGGACATGATCTCTCAGAAAAGTGGGCAAGTTGCTTGAATGGAAGGTCATGAGAACACCAGCAATCTCTTGGCTACCGTAGACCTGTTACCTGCACGTATCAAAGACTAAACCCACATGGCAACATGGTTTTATGGTGTCTTACAATCACCCATCCTTAGTGTTAGGCCGTAAAATCAAAAGAAAAATAAAAATATGCAAATTGTAATCTAAATGCAGCTAATCTACCATGAGAAATATCATATGTCATTAGTTCTAATGTGAAAATCAGCATGCAATGCATCCTATCCTAACATGCATATGGTACAAAACTAATACTAAGTGTAATCATAAAGCCAATGCAACCAACATACCATCAAATCAATATAAATATGATGGCCTATATGATTACTCATGTGGCAAATACCAAAGCGAAGGTGGACAGAATCACATGGATGATAAGGCCAGTAGGAGGTAGGAAAGTAGAATGCCCGCACATGGATGACCACATGAGAAGAGGAAAGAAAAAGATCTAATCTAGTCCATTTGATCCTCTCTTCTAACCAAAATATAGAGATGTCAATGGTTAGGCTCATAAACTTTTGATAGATGGCAACCTCGGGCATATTATTTCCATTATGGTCCTTATCATTTATGTCATATTGTATGGCCTCTATAGGATTATGATTAGTAGGCAACGGAGACTGATGAGATGGAAAAACAAAAGTAGGTTGCCCATGATGATCATACTGAAAAGGGGGGATTATAAATTGATCATGATCTTGAGGGTGTGTCAAAGGAGATAAAGTATAGTCAATGAGGGCTTCTTCCTTGACACCATACTTAGAAGGGGGAAAGGGCTCATGGTCACTCGGGATCATTCGAAAAGGGGCGAGGGAATCACTTGTGGAAGACTTGAAGTGATGAACAAAGGGATAAGGCAAAGGGGAGGGTGAAGTATTATATTCAACGGGTTTTTCCTCCTCAAAATCATCCTTTTCATGTAAGGGAAAATAATGACCCTTCTTCCCAAGGATATCGATGGATATGTCATCGTAAATAATGTCTGAGGGAAAGGGGAGACCACTCTCAACCTCATCTTTCTTGTCGGTGTCATAAATGGGAGCACAATCAAATTGAAGACCAACAATTTCCCATTTCTCCTTTTCAATGTGGAAGTAATCTTCAATGTCATCTTCCGAGGGGCTAATGGGGTCATCTTCTTCAAGGTTCTCAAAAGGAGATTCATCAAGAGTAATATCCTTGAGAAAGGTAAGGTTAGTCTCAACTTCACTTTCCATGGGCTCATCCTTCCCAACACGTGTTCACAAAATCATTATTTTCATCATGTGGACCCAACGAGGACTCATCTTCCCATTCATCACTTAGATTCTCAGGGACTTGACGATGCTCGATGAAGCCTTCCTCTTGAATGCTCAATGCAGCGCATACTTGAAAATGCCTAAGAAAGCCATCAACGAACTTCTCAATAGATGAGATACTCCTAGGTTCGTGATTTTGCAACCATGAGTTATGACCCTAGAGAGAACTAAAGAACAACATAAGGACATCCTAGTGGACCACTTTCTCCTTTGAAGTATGCGCATTAAATCTTTCCACATGGTCAATTGTGGAGCTTGGGTCAACATCAAACACGAGTACCCCACGTAACATCCTTCCTGCGACATGATTGAGGTGCCCAAGTGTTGAAGAAAATGTAACTAGGTTCGGTATTTATACATGTAATTTTGATCTTTGTACTTGTAAAGAAAAGAAATATTATTTTTGAGAATTATAAGAATGAATTTCTTGCTCATTCCATAGGTCTAGGAAAATCAAAGAGCTCTTCTTGAGCATTTATGAAATGTATATGAGTCAACCTAAAGTCAAGAACAGCCCTCCAAGACCAGCACAATCCTCTTGAAAACAAGCAAGCAAAACAATGAAAAGAATAGTCAAGTCAGCCAGCAAAATTGACATAAAGAATAGACACGTCGGCTCAAATGAAGTGACATAACAATTCATTAACTCATGTCGGCTTGCATGCATGGACGTACACCTATAAATAGGCAGTTGGGGTCACCGCAAAAGAACGCAGAAGCATCTTGGATCTCTCTGAAGAAACTAGGATGGGTATAGGTCTGGACTTCGCATATTTTAAGGAGCACTCTCTCGGATAAAGCACAGTAGAGATACCATATCGGACTCATCTGAAATCTTGTCAATAAGTCTCAGTCTCCTCCTTGTTACATGGCTCGGTGCATTGCTGAAGCAACATACTCCTCAGTGAAAAAGAGATAATATGAATTTCAATATAAGTGCAGTCACAACTATACACCCTCAGCAAGAAGGATCCCTATCAAACTCTCTCTCGGCTCTCATATATCATAAGCACAGTCACGATCTTGATGATTACTGTCTCACTGTCTCGGAATATACATGATAAAGAAGATCGATGTGATCTCTATTGTAATGCAGTAGCCATGAAGCTCATAGCTGTGATGAGTCTCTCAGTGGAAGTACTGGGATATTCTCAGTGATATTGCAGCAGTAATGTATGTCTCCATGATGCAGTGAAGATGATGATTTCAGCAGTATGAAGAAGAGGATTGGTGGCTTGGTCTTGGAGCGGCTTAGTTAGTCAAGGGTCATGGTCTTGGTGTTCGTCAATTGGAATCTCTATAAGAATAATTTTATGCAGGTTTTCCTCTCCAAGAGGGAGAGGTTTTGGCCCTAGCAGAATGCCAACTTATTGTGTTCTTGTCTCTTTGTTATGGTAGCTATTTAATGATTAAAGAAGACACATTAATGATTAACAAGCTAAGCATTAATAGTTATCATGTAAAGAAGAATCTCATTAACTCCATGCCCTAGATTATTCAACACAGTATCAGAGGTATGGTTGCAGTCTAAGGAAGGGCATAAAAGAGACACTTGAGGATCAGCTTCAAGAAGGACATCAGAACAAGTTCAAGGAATTGAAAGATCAGTCTTCAACAAGCAGTATACAACAGTAAGACAATTCAAGATCAATCTCAGTTAAAGTGAAGTCTCAATGCTAGTACTCAGAAGTCGGATCACTTTGAATATTCAGATGGTTCAAACAGGTACAGTTCCTCGGTGATGAAGTTCTCCTCTATCAGTCTCAATGAGCACAACGAAGTATGATATCTCAACATTCTTGTGATTACAATACAATCATTGTCTCGACCTCCTCATAATCGCAGTCCTCAACATGCTCATGATGGAGAGATACTAACAAGTCTTGGTATCTCTGTCTCGGTAATCTCTCGGCATAAGAATGATGGTTTCAAAGACCCTATAGCACCACTCAATTTCGATGGAAAGGATCATGGTAATTCCACAGTAGGGAACAGTCTCATACACAGTCTCGAATAAGAAACTTGGTAATACTACAGTAATATATATATTCTCCGCACAACCATGACAAGTAAGATCTCGATGATAAACACACTTACATTCTCTGTCAAGGAGCAATCATGATCCTAACATAGGTTATGATCTCAATAAAAACTATGAAGAGACTGTCATGATCTCAATAGAACAAAAGGCAGATCTACAATACACATCTCAATAAAATCACAGTGATGAATTTGGTGACAAGTTCGGGCTCACAACGCAGTGCACAATCCAAATGAACAGCACTCATAAGACATCACTGTCTCGGTGCAGTGTTACAGCGATATACTTGTCATAGCTCCGAATCTTGTAGCATGATGCTCGGATCAGAGGCATGAACTTGTTGATGCTAAAGTATAGTAAGGTCCACTTGTGGTATGGCAGTATCACGAGCATGTCAACAATAGTCAAAAGTCATGATGCCAAGAGGTCTCCAAAGAATTTTTGGTAAAAAGATACTAGTGGTTCATGATGGGAAGCTCAAGCAAAAGAAGCATCAAGGTGAAGATCTCCTCTTCACATACCAAGTAAGTAACTTTCATGTTTTTGGTTTAATAAATTTGTTTTGCAAGGAAATAGAAATATTTAAGGATAGTCACAGTCCTCATGAAAAAGGTCCTTGCATAAAATAAGGAGGATTGTAATAATCCTCATAGAAAAGAGAAATCATTGATGTCTATGGAAAGGTCTTTGACGGTCAAACAGTGCTTGAATGTATCAAGAGACTCATAGGAATCATATGAAATCACTCAAAGATCCTCACATGCTAAAAGAGGAGACATAAAGAGAGATATATGAAATTCTAGAAGGTATACTCTCTGAAATTATAGTAAAGAAGGCCACATCACTTAGACAAACACAAAAGCTCAGTCCTCAACCAAAGCAAGAAAGATTTTGGAAGCTTATATCACTGAAAGATGGAGGAAGCTGAAGGAAAGGGCCAAGGAAAGAGGGAGTAACAAATCTCTCCTATGAGTAAGATAGTATCCCTCACAAAAAGGGTCCTATCATAAGCTCCTAAATCTTGTGCTACAAGATATGACAATGATAATAAGATGCAGCATGGCATCATGGAAGCATTAGAAACAAGAACTCGTGATATCATCATGGGAATCATCCATCGCTAACAAACATGTATGATATAGCTCTTGGGAACCTCAGTGGACATTGAAGGAAGGGAAGAAGTCATCTAAGACAAGGCTCATCATACATCAAGTCAAAAAGGAAACATTTGCCAATTGGGGATATACAAGATCCTCAAAATTCTCTGATGGAATCCTCATCAAAGAGTTCACTAATCTAGAAAGGAAGCAGGTGTTTCAACGGGAACTCCAACTTATGGAATCCATGAGATGATGATGTGATGACACAAAGCAGATCAAGGGATCGAAGATCTCTTCAATCAAGGAAGTTGTTGGAAAAAGCCTCAATGACCTAAAGGTAAAATAAGATATGTATGCTTGTGTTTAAATGACATGTCATATGGTTGTAGGTAGCATGGATCATTACTTCTATCTTGAGAAGCATGATCAAGAGAAAAAGGATCTCCTCCTCTGAAAGGATGCAGGAAGGCATAAGTCACACTAGATGAAATCAACATAATATGTCCTCATATGAAGTATGAGGTGGTTAACTACAATTAAGAAACTTTGATTGAAAGCACCTAGGAAGGAAATGTGTGAGGAAGGAAGAGATCGTGAGATATGCAACCCTAATGAAGGCAATCAACATCCAAAGACCAAGAAAATTTGAATAGGAAATCTCCCATAAAGATATGAAGACTCTGATGAAAGTCTGAAAAAGATGAAGACCTTGGACAATGGATATCTTTGGGAGATGTGTCAACATGAATGCAAGATGTTGATACCTACAGGAAGATGTCATGATGAAGAGCCATCTAGTAAGGTATAATTTGATTTAATGTTATGTTTTGATTTCTTGAATAATATCTAGATGAGTGCATGCAGGGCTACTGGAACAAGAGTTGTAAGTACAAGTACAAGTACAACTGACATTCATGTGGTGTATGGAAATTCCTAAAAGAAGCATGATGGGAAAGAAGTAGCTATATAACAAAGGTTCCAGATATGTATCAAGAAGGCCACTTTCCATGAAGAAAGGAATAACATGACGAACTAAGAAGGAAAGTGATCGATGGCTAATGCCCTACAAGGAAGAAGCTCAGCTAAACTCTATGACATCAAGGAAAGAAGTTGGTCGAGTAGTTGAAGGACCAATGAAGAAGAAGTTGTTGATGAAAAGAGGAGTCCCTTGTTAAGAAGGAGCTCTGACAAGTCCCTGATCAAGCGAAAGCTTGAATTAGATCACCCGTGATTACAAAGGAGTGGCAGTTGTGTTTTTGTATTTCATGTGTCATGCACTAGACCAGGACTAACAGCCGTAAGTCTAGGTGAAGGTCGTGAATGGAAATGTAGACACATGATAGACACAACATTCTTGTCTTCACCTAGGAAGAAAGAATGGAGGATTGGGTAATAAAATGGCATCCAATACTCTTTGAGGATGTGTAGGGCATCCAAGATAAGAGTAGGCAAGAGGACCGATATTCTTTGAGGGTTGGGAACCCAAGATAAGAATAGTCCTAGAAGGTCATAATCAGTGAACACCCAGGTGGGTATGTACCTTGAGAGACAATGATGAAGGTGTCTATAAATCATTGGTCTCACCAGAATTGTAGCTCATGGTCTCGTAGAGAGATGGAGTTGTTAGTCAAGGCCTTACACTGTGACAATGCTGGTTGATATGATGCTATACAGATGGGATTACCAATCCGGTTCTTCTTATGAGAAATTCTTCAGATTGGTAATAACCAAGTACCATTATAAATACCTCCCTAGTTAAGAGGGAGTGTTGAAGAAAATGTAACTAGGTTCAATATTTATACATGTAATTTTAATCTTTGTACTTGCAAAGAAAAGAAATATTATTTTTCAGAATTATAAGAATGAGTTTTTTGCTCATTCCATAGGTCTAGGAAAGTCAAAGAGTCAAAGAGCTCTTCTTGAGCATTTATGAAATGTATATAAGTCAACCTAAAGTCAAGAACAGCCCTCCAAGACCAGCACAATCCTCTTGAAAACAAGCAAGCAAAAAGATAAAATGAATAGTCAAGTCAGCCAGCAAAATTGACATAAAGAATAGACACGTTGGCTCAAATAAAGTGTCACAACAATTCATTAACTCATGTCGGCTTGCATGCATGGATGTACACCTATAAATAAAGTGTCACAACAATTCATTAACTCATGTCGGCTTGCATGCATGGATGTACACCTATAAATAGGTAGTTGGGGTCATCGCAAAAGAACGCAAAAGCATCTCGCATCTCTCTGAAGAAACCCGGATGGATATAGGTTTGGACTTTGCATATTTTAAGGAGCACTCTCTCGGATAAAGCACAGTAGAGATACCATATTGAACTCATCTGAAATCTCGTCAAGAAGTCTCAGTCTCCTCCTTGTTACAGGCCTCGGTGCATTGCTGAAGCAACATACTCCTCAGTGAAAAAGAGATAATATGAATTTCATTATAAGTGCAGTCACAAGTATACACCCTCGGCAAGAAGGATCCTTATCAAACTCTCTCTCGGCTTTCATATATCATAAGCATAGTCACGATCTTGATGATTACTGTCTCACTGTCTCGGAATATACATGATAAAGAAGATCGATGTGATCTTTGTTGTAATGCAGTAGCCATGAAGCTCATAGCTATGATGAGTCTCTTAGTGGAAGTATAGGGATATTCTCAGTGATGTTGGGGCAGTAATGTATGTCTCCATGATGCAATGAAGATGATGATTTTAGCAGTATGAAGAAGAGGATTGGTAGCTTGGTCTTGGAGTGGCTCAATTAGTCAAAGGTCATGGTCTTGGCGTTCGTCAATTGGAATCTCTATAAGAAGAATTTTATGCAAGTTTTCCTCTCCAAGAGGGAGAGGTTTTGGCGCTGGCAAAATGCCAACTTATTGTGTTCTTATCTCTTTGTTATGGTAGCTATTTAATGATTAAAGAAGACAAACTAATGATTAACAAGCTAAGCATTAATAGTTATCATGTAAAGAAGAATCACATTAACTCCATGCCCTAGATTCTTCAACACCAAGGATGCTAGCAACGTCCAAAGCGGGAAAATCATCAATGAAAGACACCCTACTTCAGGTATACATGTAAATTTGTAGGAGTTGCGGGGTGATTTGAAAGATGCCTAGAAAAATGCTTGATTCACCCTACAAGCATCGACCTTAAAGTTCAATGAAGAACAAGCGCTTCGTTCTTCCAATGCAGTCGCCAATAATGATATGTCAATGTGTCATATGGGGAACAAAACACACGTTTCGTGTCCCCGGCAACACCCCCAAAATGTTACCGTGCAAACTAGCAAGGGGTCCTAGAGAGGCACTTGCTAGGTCAAGAGCAACAATGAAGCTAAAGCCCACTATCACCACAACTAAAGCTTCCTAGTCTTTACGGACTTTCACCGATGGGAGGAGACCCGATATATAGAGCATCACTTATGAAGGATAGATAAACTAAGATGGATGTGAAGTGATCTCGATAACCCTCTCCTAGGAGAGACTCAAGAGTGGGACTTGCTTGCTTCTTAAGCAAGGTACAAGATTCTCTAGGATACGTGAGTAGGGATTTGAGGGCTTGGCTTAGGGAATGTGACTTGTAAAGGAGCTTCCTAAACCCTAAAATCCTTGTGCAACTTGGTTTCCCAAGTGGTTCTTGAAGAGTTGACTTTGATAAAATATGGGACCACATGAGACCAAGTGGACCAGGTTAAGTCAAGGGGATAGGATTTAGCAACCAATGATATGCTTGACCTAATTAGGGAGGGGAAAGGGATCAAGGAATGAATTTTCAATGAAAGGCAATGCAAGGATCCCAGTGAGGTTTGTAGCCTAAGGGAAACCAAGGGCAAGAATTGGTCTTCGAGCTAGGGCTTGCGATATCTCAAAATCCCACGGTCGGAATCTCATGAAATTTGGAGGGCTTCTTAAGGACACACCAGCGCAATTGAGGACCAAAAATTGAAGTATTTGGTTGGTTAGATTGTGAGATATTCGATGCCCTAAGTGACCTATAGGGCTAGATTATTATGAATAAATATATAGGAAATAATGTAAATGACAATAATCATAAATAATTATTAGTTAATTCATTATTAGGCTGAAGAGTCATGTCTAAATGAGACATGACTCTCCATGAAGAGACCCCTGCTTGGTATATAAGCAAGCCTCTCGTTCTCATTGTAAAATCATTCTTATTCACACATTTAATATATAATATTTGTATCCTCGTGGATATCTTTATATTCCAAGCCCTCTGGAGTAATTACTCTGAAGAAAGAACTTAGTTCGCTTCATTTGGTATCAGAGCCATGTTTCGCTGATCACCATGCCTTTAGCCATCAACCTGTCATCACCTGTGTTGCCATCGTGATTCTAGCGTTTCGCTACCAGTTTTGGAGTTCCTCCAGTTTGCTGTTAGGCCCTTGGCCATTAAAAAAATATATATATATATATATATATTAAGATCAATCAAAAAAATAAGAGAAAAAATTCAAAGAAAGAAGAGAAGGAAAAAAAAGATTAAGAAAAAAAAAAAAATGAGAACTTAAAAAAAGGGCATACAAAAAAAGGAAAAATATAGAAGGGTCAAAGATTTTAATATATATATAAGAAATTAAAAAAATAAAAAAATTTATTTATATATATACAACAGTAACAAAAAATAATAAATAAATATTGTCCGCCGAACAAAAACAACCCACTGCATAACACTCCACCATTGTCGTCCAATACCACATACGCCACTTTCTGCCTTCGAGTCAGAACAAAACTAGCCTCCAATTTCTCGCCGTTCTCACCCGCATCTGCATTCCAACATTAGTTTCTGTTATCCTACTCTGCTTAAGTCCATACACCACTACATTATTCTTTGCCAGAAGATAATATTTACCATTGAAATTTTGAAACCACTTTATCATCCGTACACTGAATGTTTCCAATATCATTAAAAATCCAAAGGTCGTGCCTATTAACCACATCGATTTGTCTAAAGTGATTAATCATTAATATATCATTAGCGAATTTTCCAAACAAGAGTTATCAATTTAAGTGGACGGTAATTAGTTACCCGTGAGCTCAATTTGAAGTTATTTACGTACATTAATAAATAAATAAAAATTATAATTTATATATATATTTATACTAATATATATATTATATATTTATTGAGTTTATATTATAAAATAAAGTAAAGTAGGCAAATAGTTACATATTGGAGAGTGAGCCTCTCATAAAGAATTATAACTTTTTGGCTAAGCATCATTGACATTATTAACTAATCAATAGAGTCGATCTTAAAAAAATATTGTTATAATTGTGAGTCCGATATTTGTTTTTTAGATCGACTCTATTTGTATTAGTTAATAATTTGCGTCAATGATGCTTAACCAAAAAGCTTATATATTCTTTGTAATGAGAGGCTCACTTCTCCAATATGTAACTATTTGCCTACTTCACTTTATTCCATACAAAGTTAAAAGAAGTGAAGAAAAGATAATAAAAAATAAAAATAAAAAATATTATGGAATCTCTAAGTAATGAACAAAAACAATCATTCGCAAGAGATACAGAACAATTAATGACAATACTTGAACGACAACATGTTGAGGGAAGGAATGCTAAGAGAAAAAGGATGGTCGTCCGTGCGAGTTTAGGGTAAAACCCTAGGGTTTTACTGCAATTTACTGTAGTCTGCTAGAACCCTGCACCGTCACCGACTATTGCTGCCCGCCGTTTCCGTTTACTTGCCCATCGCTTTCGGCTGTCGATTTCTGGCTGGGATCATGGGGGACTCTATGGAGGTTGAAGAGGTCGATTATTCCGAGGAGCCCTTTTCGGACCGTGTCATCTTTGGAAACCCCTGTTTCTCCTCGTCGGTATCTGCCTCACTTCCGTATCCTGAACTGGCACCGCCCTTATCGTCGCCTGTGGTCTCATTCCTTGTGCATTGCTCTGTGCCTCCTCTCTCCGAGGCGCTCTTGTTTGAATCACCTGCTTTGGATGTCCCTCCACTTTCTCCGGGTACCTTGCACATATTATCCGTGAACACCCCCCCCCCCAATCGCCCTCTTTTGACCCTCATCCGTCCTTTTCGACGTTTTTCTGTGCCCCCTATGGACATCCTAGTTTCTGCAGCGGCAAACCCTCCTTCCTAAGCTCATCTGTCGTCGGGTTGCTTTGAGACCCCCGTAGTGAAGGTTAAATCTGCAAAATTTACTCCCCCGGAAGGCATCCCAAATCCTTTGGTGGACCACCCGTCCGCTCCTCGCTCAGGAAAGAGAAAGACCAAGTGCGTAAAGGCTACCACAAAGGATATCACCATCAAATTTGGCGAGACCTCTGCAATAGGGGAGGTTGCTATTATGGCTAGTACAGTGCTTGTTGGACATGTGCGTGGTAGAGCGTACTCGGCCAACAGACTGACCCAATGGGTTAAGGAGATATGGGTGGTTTGCTGAAGGAACTGCCTGAGGTTCATGTCCTACCCAGGGGGTGGTTCTCTTTACACTTTGCAAAGGAAAACTACACTGATTTGGTCCTTGCCAGGTACTGGCATATCGAGATGGCTCCAGTCCTCCTCAAGCGATGGAGTCCGTTATTTGACCCTGACCGAGAACAAATCGAGGCAGGACCTCTTTGGGTTCGCTTGCTGGGGCTCCCATTACAGTACTGGTGCGAGGAAGTATTTGTCAGGATTGGAAATGCTCTGAGAACATATTTGGATCACGACCGTACTTCTGTGGAATCGAGAAATAGAACCCTCGCTCGTATTCTGGTCCACTTGGACACTCGCGAGGGTCTGGAGGAGAAGATCACACTTCAGTGGGGAAAGTACATAAAGGTCCAGATCTTGGATTACGAGGGGGTTCTGTTCCGCTGCAGACGCTGCCACAAGGTGGGACATATCTTCAAAGATTGCCCGCTCAACAGGAAATCAGAGGATACCCCAAACACAAAACCTGCTCCATCCAGGGTCATTTCACCGGCTATCTCACGTCCTTCTGCCACGGGTCCTACCCCTTCGGCAAATTCTCCTAATCACAAGTCGGTGGAGGCTGTGCACAGACCAATCTCGCCGCCGCTAACCAGGGCTCGAGCTGCTGCTAGAGCCGCGAAAGTTTCAGGTATTACTCTGATCTCTTCTACCTCATCTTTTGATTATAGCACATCTGTTGTTGCATCCTCTGTTCATACCTCCATGGCACACTGCATCATGTCGACCCCTCTTATCGCCACTACTGCCCCCTCTCTGCTATCACCTTCTACTTCCTCCATCTTGCCGTCATCCTCCGGGTCTCACCTTCACATCATTATTTCCTTCGCTCCAGAACCCTAGCCAATGGTACCCTGGTTCGACAGACCAGATTAGGCCTCACCCTTCTAGGTTCAATTCCATTGTCATCCTGGGGGAGGAAGTTTGATCTCTCCAAAGCCATAAAGCGAGCTGGGGCAGAGGTAGCCTCTGGCCGCCAATCCACTCTTGACGGGGTCCTTAGAGCTGTGAATACCCCGAGAGGAGTTCCCTCATGAAGTGTCTATCTTTTAACTGCACGGGCATGGCTAGTGCCTCCAAGAAACTAGCCTTGCAGAGACTTTTTGAGGTTGAATCGATTGATATTATTCTACTACAAGAAACACTTGGTCTGCTGATCTCATCACCCGCTCCCTGCAATCTTTGGCCCCAAGCTGGACTTTCGGGGCTATGGATGTTGTAGGGAGATCAGGGGGACTTGCCATTGGATACAACCCTCGTTCCATCAGGGTTGATGAATCATGGGGGGGTTCTGGATTTATGGGCATTGATATTTTCTCAGCTAAGCTCGGAAGGAACCTTCGGATCGTTAATGTATATGGACCCTGTCATCAGAGGGAAAAATTTTGGCAACATTTGTTAACCCTCTCGATCCTTGCTCTTGATCACATTATCATCAAAGGGGATTTAAATTTTTCCTTGGGGTTCAGAGAATCTTGGGGGTCTTCGACACGGGTGGATGCTATCTCAGGGCACATGACAAATCTTTTGGAACAGACCAATTTTGTAGATGTTCCCATGCACAAATCTCTTCCCACTTGGAGAAATAGAAGGGTGGGTGAAGCTGCACTAGCTCGTAGACTAGACAGATTTTTAATGAAGAGCTCGCTCTTACAGCATCTGCACCACTACAAACAATGGGTGGGCTCAGGAGGCATATCGAATCATTCCCCTATCTATCTGGAGATCCATGGTCCTCACCAAAAACCTAAAGCCCCCTTAAAATTCAACCATGTCTGGTTACAGGACCCTGCCTACATTGGTTTGGTTTCGGATTTCTGGGCTGCCAACCCCATCAATAGAGCTGAATCATTAGCAAAAGGTTTTTGTAATAATCTATCCAAGCTTAAACACCGTTCTATTAATTGGGCTAGGGAGAAGCTTATTAGGGAGAACTCACAGCTGGCCCAAATTGAATCTGAGCTGAGCACTTTGCTTGATGAAAGAAGTCTAGGATTCATCTCTGCGGAAGAAAAGTCACATTCGATTGAGTTGGAAAATCAGAAGGCACACATACTAAAGGAGCGAGAGGAATCCCTGAGATTAAGGAGTAGAGCCATATGGCTGAAAGCTGGTGATGACAACACTAGGTTCTTTCAAAACTATGCAAAGGGGAGAAAGGTTTCAAATACCATTTGGAATCTTCCTCTACCTGAGGGAGGCTTTGCTGACTCTTTCAACAAGCTCTCCCACCTTCGCTCTACTCACTTCCGGAACCTTTATAAGAGCCCTCCTAGAGCAAATCTTGTTGATATTATCAATGTCGCTGGCCATTTTCCAAGATTTGTCAATGAGGATGAAGCAGAAGAGCTTTATGCACCGGTTACTTTTGGGGAACTTGAAAGCACGTTAAAATGGTTCAAGAAGGACAAGAGTCCAGGCCCAAATGGCTGGACCATTGAATTCTATCTTGCTTTCTATGAGATCTTGGGGCAGGACCTATTGAAAGTTGTGGAGGAGAGTAGAACTACAGGATCTCTATACAATGCCATCAACTCGACTTTCATTGCCCTCATTCCTAAGTCTGATTCTCCATCCTCTTTCGATGATTATAGGCCTATATCCTTGTGCAACTGCCTATACAAGATTATATCTAAGATCGTTGCTAACAGACTCAAGCCTATTCTCTCCCGGCATATTGCACCACAGCAATTTGCCTTCCTTGAATTCAGACAGATTCATGAAGCCATTGGATCGGCTCAGGAAGCCATCCATTCAATTTGGACCAGACACCAAAAGGGCATCATTCTCAAAATTGACCTGTCAAAAGCTTTTGATCGGGTCAGCTGGCTTTACATTAAGATGCTTCTCACCCATTTGGGATTTCCTCATAATTTCATCACTTGGATCATGGCCTACATTACTACCCCCACTTTCAGTGTCCTCATAAATGTCTCGGCTTCTCATTTCTTCCATTCTGAAAGGGGGCTAAGACAAGGCTGCGCCCTATCTCCTCTTCTCTTTCTAATTGTCATGGAGGGTCTCAGTCACCTAATTGCATTGGCTAAGAGGGAAGGAGACCTTTGTGACCTCAAGATTTCTGACGATTGCTTTCTTACTCATCTCCTATTTGTGGATGACATGCTTATCCTGTTGGATGGTAGCATTCGGGATTCCCGTACTTTCTCCAAGATTCTACTCCTTTTCTCGTCCGCCACTGGGATGCTCACTAATCAATCAAAATCTACCATCACCTTCGCTCGAACCTCCATCCATGAATCCCATTTTGCACATCAGCTTTTTCCTTACTGTATCCACCCTTTGGATAGAGGTCTCAAATATCTGGGATTTTGGTTAAAACCTACCTGTCAGAAGATTGCAGATTGGGTCTGGCTTGTTACAAAACTGGAGAAAAGATTGTCCATCTAGAGTCATAGATATTTATCCAGGGCAGGCAGGCTTGTCCTTATCAAATCAGTCCTGGAGGCTACCCTAGTTTTTTGGATGGCACTTGCATGGATCCCCAAGAATATTCTATCTTGTTTGCAGCAACTGTGCAACCGATATCTTTGGAACGGGAATCATGACAAAAGAATTTTTGCCTGGATCAACTGGAAAAAGATTGCATTACCAAAGAAATGGGGAGGATGGGGATTAAAAGACCTCCCTCTATTTGCGCAAGCTCTTGCTGCAAAAATGGGCTGGACCCTGCTGCCTGGTCAAAATCTATGGACCTCTATCTCATATCATAAATACATCTGGCCACTGAACATTATGGATTGGGTTCGACTGCCTAGTTGGCCGACTGCAGGCATCTCATCAGTGTGGAAGGCACTGCTTCATTCCCTTCCTCATATTAGGGAAAATCTGGTTTGGAGAATTAACGATGGTTCCCTGGCTCGTATAGGTCTGGATCCTTTTGGATTGGAGGTGGAGGAAGACATCTGCTTTCTAGAGACCTCATACAATATCTTTACTCCCATGAGATCAGGGTAATTTCACACATTGCAGATCTACAAAACACAGGTATATTTTCCCAAGCATGGAAATCTGCTCGTCAACTTAATCTACCCCCTCGATGGCACCAAGAATGGAAGGATTACATATCTGCGCTATCTGAATCACACATCAAGATAAACGAGGGCCCGGATGAACTAGTATGGTGTCTAGCAGAGAATGGCATCTACTCTCCAAAGTCAGGATATATTTCCTTGATTCACCACAAAAGGCCAGAACAGATTACAAGTTGGTGGAAAAACATTTGGAAACTCACAGCACCGTCGCGAATCAGATTATTCTTCTAGTGTATTCTTAGAGATAAAGTACCCATGGGGGAACACCTTTCTCACAGATCTTTTTATGGGCCAACCTGGTGTATCCTATGCAAATGCTCATCCGAATCGACTAATCACCTCTTTCTACATTGCAGCGCCCTGCACTCTCTTTGGCAAATCTTATCCCCCTCTATACGATTTACTGGGCAATGGGCTGGCAATGATCTTGGCAGTGCTTGGGACGACTGGTCTAATAGACACAAGGGATCCAAACTACAGAGCCTCTCCTTGATTGTCAGTTGGTATATCTGGCTAGCCCATAATCGTTTCATATTTGATAATAGACCAGCGTGTTGGCCTCTCATTGTGGCTGGTATAGTCTCAGCTTATAATGAAATGCCCGACCCTCTGCCAACCAGAAAGCGCAGACCACATGCCCCTCCTATCATTGACAAAAGCACTCCTTGGGCTTTCTTTGATGGCGTTGCTAATCAACAGGGTTGTGGTGGAGGTTTCATTCTTTATATCAGTGATCATCACTTCTACAAAGTCAAGATGGGTTTAGGAGTTGGAACCAATAACTTCGCGGAACTCATTACCCTCCGACATTTACTGCATTTCTCCTTGGGACACCATTGCATCAATTTAAATATTTTTGGAGACTCAAAGATCATCATAAACTGGTTCAATGACATTACTGCATGTCACATACACACACTCAGTAATATACTGAATGAAGTTAATATATTCAAGGCAGAATTTAACAATATCTCTTGCAATCATATCTACAGGGAGCATAACAGCAGTGCTGACCAACTATCCAAGGAGGCCTCGGCATTACCCAGAGGAGAGTGGATGATACAAGAGCAGCGAGGGTCAAATAAATACCTCTATTACCATTGGCCATATATAGACCAGCATTACCAGAGGGACATAAGCCCTTGATCACTGTCTGTTTTTGAAAAATACTAAAAAAAACATTAAAATTTTGTAAATGTACATAGACATATATAATAGTTTTCTATTTTGAAAGGGCCCTACGTGGCTTATATTCAGGCTTATACAGGCTTATAACAGACCTTTACAATTGATATTATGGCAGATCGCCCTGCGTGCTGTATCTGGACAGTTTATAGTTTTTTTGGGCCATTTCTTTGAATCAGTCCGTAGTGACTTAGTTACAGCATATGCAACAGCATCTACAATATGTAATTTTCTTTGAATTAATGAAAAATTACGGATTTTTCCAGTGGAAAAAGACAACATGTTGAGGAGAGAAAGAAAATGGAATCCCTATTCCAAGTTGAACGTCCATCATCACTCCCACAGAACAATGTAAGCCAGTGTACCGAGAAAGTGCAGTTAAAAGATCAAGAGAATGGCAAAATAGCCAAACTTCAGCAAAACAAGAAAGCGTTAGAACACGAACATAAAAATCTTGTGGATATGCATTACAAAGAAATAATGGAAAAAGACAAAGAAATTTCTCGTCTCAAGGACCACGTCGAAAAATTACTGGCACAAGTGAAGAAGACTAAGGTCACAAAGAAAGAACTCAAGAAGCACTTATCAAAACAAAAAGAGGAAACCTTGCGTTTAAAGAACCTCAATAAGAATTTATTAGAACAAATCATAGATCTAAAAGATGAAAAGCTTAAAATTCAAAACACTGAAAATAAGGTTGATAAATCAAAAATCAAAGAACTTTTATGCATGAGAAACCATAATCAAAGTCTACTCACTCAAATTAAGAAACTTAAGGATGATAAGGAAGCATTAAAAGACAAGTTAGAACAATTCACTCAAGAAGAAGTGTCGAAATCTCCTATCGTAATAGTCCAAGTTGAAAATAACGGAACGAATACCGATCGAGTGAATATGACAACTCAAGAAGACAAGTCAGTTGAAGAAATGACACACTTCGATGTTGCAGTTCAGACAAAGAACATCCCAAGTGAATGTTCCATACCCAACTCAACAACATCTTCGCCAGAAGAAAATCTAAAAATTGCCACATGCCCAATAAGAGACACTTGCTTGGTATATAAGCAAGCCCCTCTCGTTCTCATTGTAAAATCGTTCTTATTCACACATTTAATATATAATATTTGTATCCTCATGGATATCTTTATATTCCAAGTCTTCTGCAGTAATTAATCCGAAGAAGGAACTTTGTTCGCTTCATAGACCTAGAAAGAAGAGGAGAAAGTGAAGAAAAATAAGTTTTAGGGTGATCTCCTATGGTAGACCAGTGACTAATCCTTTGGGGAGATTGGAGTCAAGAATGATTATGAATTCGGATTTGATTTTCTTCGTCAAGGAGGCCTTAAAGATAGCTTCACTTAGCACTAGGGCAAAAGAGAGCAGCTTCAAAGACTTTATACGTCATTTTGCAAAATAAATGGCTTGTCAAGATAAATTTCAACCATGAAATGTCCCTAGGAACATTCACTCATCATACATGGCCCATACATGAAGCATCACTATCTAGAAACAAAATTTCCACAACTTTGCAATAATAGATGCAGTAAATTAGCCTTAGAATAGCGAAATCCCAACAAAAATGTATGTGACAAAAATAGAGCAAAGGATAGCATTTAAATTGCACTTACATGTATTAGAGTATATCCAACCATCAAAAATTTGTCAAACAAGAAGCTCTAAGGCATTGCTTCTTTGAACCTGCATTGTTCTTCTTTTTAGCATGACCAGAGAATGCAGTAGGTTCATTCCTATTTGAAGGCTCTCTCCATCATCCTTGTTTCTTCTTGAGTGCATCTAGTCGACAATTCATCAAAACCTGGAATCTTGTCATTGTTGAGGATAGTAGTGTTGAACACATGCCATTCACGAGGGAGACCTCCAAGGGCAATGAGAGTGAGCTCCCTATCAGCAATAACTTCTCCAAATGAAAGAAGATCATTTTTTATCTCGGTAATCCTCATGAAGTAGGATTGGATATCTTCACCTCTTCCCTTCTTTATGTCCTTCAACTTGTTTTCGAGAAAGAGGACTTGGTTTGCATTGCTAACTTTGAACATGCCAACCCACATGTAATATATCTCCTTAGATGTGTTCAAATCGGAGATGTATGCAACCAAGTGCTTGTTAATAGAATCCCTCATGATCTTCTTAGCTTTGACTTCACGTTTCTTGTATTTTGTCTTATCGGCAGCTAGTGCATTTGAAGGAGGTTTAGTAATCTTTCCCTACACATAGTCCATAACATCCTGCTCTTCCAAAGTCAAATCAAGAGACATCTTCCATGCATGATAATCAAACTTATCATTGAGCTTTTCATCAGGTTTGAAGTAAGAAGCAGAGGCCATTGAATCTTATCCTTGTCCAACAAATCTCAGTGATTACTCTTCTCAGTGATTGCTCTTTTCACTCTTTCTTGGGCTTTGTCTTCACCTCACCTCTGATACCATATTAATTTTAGATAACAATGGTATGTTCTATGCTTAAGAACAATTTACTTCAATTTTTCTTATTAGCCCAATATCAATTCTAGTTTAACAATCACATTAACATGATAGTAAATGCAGATAGAACATAAATAAAAAGCAGAAGAGAAGCCAAGACAAGAGGACACAATATTTGGCGGATACCAGGGAAAAACCCCAATGTGGGGAAACCCTTTGATCAAGTCTTCTTATTATTCTTCAAAAGTTCAACAGAGAGAGAGTACAATATACAAAATTCACTTGCCTAAACACAATCAAATCTGTCCAGTCAAACTGCAGTCAACAAGATGCCCTAACCAGAAATTCAACGTTGGTCAACTTACCAAAAATCTTCCTCCAAATTAGCTCGGTCAAAACCAGTCAACTCAACCTACAAGAATAGTTCAAATCAGCCCAAAACAGTGCAAAAATATCAGCCAAACTTGTGGTCAATGCTGGTCAAACAGCACAGAAAATCTTGTTTTTTGTGCCAAAGAATTCGGCCTGTCCAAACAAAGATAATCCCACAAAAATTGCAGTCAAACAAGGTCAACACTACCTGGTCAACGCTGGTCAAACTTCCTACAACTTGGTCAACGCGCTTGAAACAGAAAATCACAGTCAAACTTTGCACGTGTGCAGGGAAAGAAGGTTGCCTTGAAGTTGTACAACCCAATCAGATGAGGAGTGACAGATATGTGTGTGAATGAATGATGCCCAAATGAGGTAGATGCACCTTCTATTTATATGTAACGTTGAGGTTGAAAAGACATGTCTTTTGGGCTTCTGAGCCTACATTAATTTGTTGGTCGACCTTGACAATTTGTCCATAAACCAAATAAATTCATAATTCCATTTGTACATGTCAGAATGAGATGATCTTTAGATCAATCCTACACCTTTCGGAAAGAGGAATTCAATAAAAATATCAGCTTCATTATATGAGTTGTCCAAGGTGGAGTTTGGCCCTAGTTGCCAAATTTAACAAAGATTCAAAGGGATCCAATATTCACAAAAGAACAATGATGAAAACCCCACAACCTCCAAGGAAACCAACAAGAATGAGTCAATTCCTAAGCAGGTCCCTCACAAAGAGCCTCTCCTTAAAGATCCTCAAAAGAAAGTCAATCCCAAAAAGGATCCTCAAAAGAAAGGGCCCACCAAAAAGGATAAGGGTAAAGAGGTCGAACTTGATATTGATTTAGAGACTACTATAGGGAAGATGACCGCACAAGTTCCATTAAAGGAGATTGTGAAGCTTCCTCGACAGCAATGGCAAGTTAAGAAATCCCTGGGGTTTGAAGAGGAAGAATTGCCCGTAGCATTGCAAAATATCCAACTTCCTGATCTAAACCCGCAACATGAGCCATTCCTATTCACCTTGGCTGTTAATGACCTTTTGTTACACAACTACATGTTAGATTCAGGGGCTTCCGCAAATATCATGCCACTAAAGGTCATGAAGCAATTGAATCTTAACATCACTCGAAGGTATAAAAGTGTGCGTGGTTTCAACTCCCAGCGTGTTGAAGTAGAGAGCCTTATAAAAGATCTTAAGGTTTCTTTGGCTATGAATCCCGATATATCATTACTTATGGATGTCGTGGTCATAGATATCCTCGATGTTTGGGGGATGTTGTTATCAAGGAAATGGGGAGCTATTGTTGGTGGTCAACTTCAAATGGACTTATCATACGTCACTATTCCACAATTTGATGGGAACCCTTTCATTCTTTATAGAGAGCCTGCCTACCCTACTCATGTGGTCAAGTAAGGGCCAATTCCATATTATAAGATGCCTGAGGGTGAGAAACCTTCCCCCATACTCCCTTCACAAGAAGTTGTATTCTTAAACGACCAAACTTAACAACGAACTTTGGTCGCAACCGGTCAAGTTGAGTCGTATGACCCCTTTCCTTGACACTTGACATTGTATTATATGCATGTTAGGGTAGGATGCATTGCATGTTGATTTTCTCATTAGAACTAACATCATATGATATTATCATGGTAGATTAGTTGCATTTAGATTAAATTTGCATGGAAAATGATTTTATTTTCTTGTTGATTTTTATGGCCTAATACTAAGCATGGGTGATCATAAGACACCACAAAAACATGTTGCCTCATGTGCTTGGTCTTTAATATGTGCAGGTAACAAGTCTACAGTACCAAGCGATTGTTGGTGTTCTCATGACCTCCTGTTCAAGTAGCTTTGCGCACCTTTCCGAGAGCTCACGCCCCAATTGGATCCAAATGTTACCCACTACCTATGGGTAGTATGCATAGGAGAAAAAATTTCACCTAGATGGTTCTCAGCCGGAAGCCAGCAACCCCTTGCAACCACCAGATAGGTCGATGTGCCATTATCTCCGCCACTTGAGCCAGTCATGTGGTCCCTCGCCCATCTGTTATGCTCATATGTTTGAAGGTGAGCCTCCCGACACAGGAATTCTCCATAACCCAGAAATCATTTCTGGAAATTCCACCTAGAAGTGTCTCAATTAGATTATTAGCCTATTTTTAGTTATTTCTTAAGTCTAAACTTACAAAAAAAGAGTTAATTAATCATAACTAATTGAGATAAGGTGTGAACCATCTAGAAATTGGATCGACTATTACATGATATTAGCCCTTGATTAAAATTTAATCTGGGTCGTTGGAGTCCCAACAAACGATTATAGAAGAATGTCAGACTCTGAAAATATGCATTTTATTCTAAATATAAGTAGAATTTCAACCTCAGGAACACCCAATAAATCAGGAAAAAATCGCCATATCATATGCATATTGTACAGGAAAAATCACCTAATTTGCTACTGTCGAATTTCCATACAGCAAAGCCCAACACAGTCGAATCTTGCTACTATGATATTAAATTTCAATGTATCCAAAAATGAGCCATTGAGTTAGTGCCTAATAAGTATGGAGTTAAGTATAAGTTCTGAGTTTCAACAGCTCAAATATATCCATAATGTCAATCTATCCGAGAATGACTCCATTGAGTTAAGCTCCACCCAATCACAGTTACAATTTCACAAAAGGGCCAATAGATAAAAGTATACATGGGCGATCAATCGATTAATAAATCAGCTTAAGGGTTTTATACTAACATATCATGACCGCCTGGCTGGGTTCGAAGAAAAATCTCAAAACTTCTAGGGCGGAAATAAATGCATGAACTCCAGAACAAGACTTACGTTTCAAGGTTTGACAGACGAGAGCAAAGGTGGCCTTCTTGTTCCTAACGTTGGGCTTGTAGACCAGAGATTTTATAGACCCAACTGCCCTGCGCTCCGAGTCTCCCTTTAGAACGCACCGCAGCACCTTGGCTGCTTCCCTTCGGGCAAAATGGATGGAACGCTCTGTCCTTGTTACATTTTTCAACGACTTCTTCGCCATGGCGGGGTTGAATTTGAATTTGTTTGCCTAGAGGGTTTATCCAGGATTTTAGCAAGGCCTCGCACTACAACCGTAAGAGGGTTTATCGACGGTTTTAGGAGGCCTCACAGTCAAAACGCAAGCAACGTTGAAAATATACTGTTTTAGGATCAGGTTTAGTTGATTAAAGAGGTGCTATGCTTTACAACGTTGTCGGGAGACTGTACGAGGGTCCGAAGGTTCCCAAGTTACTTTATAATTCTTTACTAGAGAAAGGTAAAGAAGAGGAGAACGAGATCCAATTGATTCAAAGGCAAAGAAGAGGAGAACGAGATCCAATTGATTCAAAGGCAAAGAAGAGGAGAACGAGATCCAGTTGATTCATACCCACAAGCACGAGTTTGGTAGCATGTTATTTCATGGTATGTAAATTTTGGTGGGTTGTTTCATCTGGGAGGCTTTAAATCGTGGTTGGCATATCATTGAGTTAGAGAGAAACTTTCAAGAGAAAGCTAATGAGGAAGGGGAAGATATCGCTGAGGAGGTAATTTAGGAGAGGTTTGAATGGGTGTTATTTTGGTGAGTAGTGTTTTAATAATACAATTATTCACCATCAATTTAAAATGTCAGGGTAATGTTGTTATTTAATTTTAAATTAAATATTTTTCATAATATATGGAAAAAAATTTAATTTATATTAGTTTAATTAATAAACAAAATAATTTTTTCTAGTAAATTTTGTTGTAAATAAGGTAGATATTTTTAATAATCATAAGTTTAGGTTGTTTCATTTCTAAAGATAAAGTGCTTTAAGGGTTTTTCAAGGCACTGAATCTATTTATGAATTTAAAAAGTGCCTTTTAAACAATAACAAAAATCATAATCTCTCTAAAAATTCATTTATGCATTCAAAGTGCATTTTAAACAGCAAAAACATCACAATCTCCCTAAAAATCCATTTATGCATTGAAAAGTGCATTTTAAACAACAAAGAATCACAATCTCCCTAAAAATTGTATGTCAGATTCCGGCCAAAAAACCATTTCGTAGATTAGTTTGGCTACTCCTACACACACACACATATATTGTCCATTGAGGTTGTCTCGGGTGGTTAGGCGGAATGGCTCTTATCTTCCACAATATTATCGCTTAGATTCTCCCTAGAGCAAAAGTGTTGGAAATAATACTGTTGACACCTAATCCGAAACGGATGGGTGAACTGGACAGTCATCCAGAAGATGAACTGATCCGCCATATTTATGTATATAAATGTATGTTAGCTAATGAATAAAATAATCAGTTTTCTCTCGCTCATTCATTCTGGAGTTACCCTGGCCTGACATGGTATCAGAGCACAGGTCCCAGAAATAGCTGTAACTCCTGCTGTCCTGAGAGCTGCTCAGACCTGAGCATTACTCTGACATCTCTGACATTGAAATGCCTGAAGAGTGTGCCTGAAGACTCCGCTGCCTGCATTGAAATGCCTGGAATTTTTTATGCTGTCCGCCTGGGATCCGCATAAAATTGGTAACGTATGGTTACTGTTATGAATGAATGTTTTAAAAACATTGTCCGCTGCCTGTATTAAACGTTGTCCGCTCAGATTACAATTATTCTGGCATCTGTTTCTGTCATTATTACAATTGTCTCACTGTAAACCATAACGCCACCCGTATCCATGGATTACTATTGAACGTTTGAAACCTGCGTATGGTCAATACTATAGTTTCTATCGGGTATTGAACAGGGTTTGCACTCATCAGTCTATCTGCATTCAATCGACCGCCCATTGAACAGGGTTTGAACTCATCAGGGTTTCGTAAATAGCTTGAACTGAGAAACTTTTATGATTTGGATGTCGTGGTCTCACACTACATGGTCTCACACTATTTAGATGCCGTGGTCTCACACTATTTGGATGCCGTGGAGTTACTCCTGCGTGGAGTTCGAATGACCCTGGCCTATAGTCGCTAAACTGGTGGTACAGACCCGGGTTCGTTTCCCGGCTGGTGCATAACAAAGAAATTTGTTTCGGCTAAACTTTTATGACTTGGATGCCGCTTGCGTGTAGACGACAGTTAAAACATTTGGTACTCCCTGTAGCGTTCCTGACGTTGAAACCATTCGGGTGCAATCGGTGAAACGAAATTTCGTCTTCATAGTTGCTGTTGGGGAGGGCAGTAAGGGAGCAATAATACATTTTGTTTTTAAATCTGGTGTTTTTAAATCTGGTGTTTTTAAATCTGACAAAGATCCCTAATTTGAGCCGAGTGATTGATCGTGTAATACTCATGTATCCAACAACATATTGCTCTACATGAAAGCATATGTAGTTGCCTTGAACGCTCAGTTTTTTATGCTTTTCTGTCCAGGATACGTTGTCACAGTGTGCGTGCGGATTGAGACTATCTAGCAGAATTATAAGTTGGAGAATTGTAAATGCGATTTCAATTGTTTTGAATTCGCTCTGAGTGCTTTACACCCATCACCAAAATATCATAATATTTTTGCAGTGATACATGTACCAGAATTGTGAATATGGTGTTATATATGCTGATTTTTTGAGATATATATGTGGAGATATATGTAGCAGAATTTTAATGATTTTTTCTCCATAGCAAAATCATTTTTTTAAAAGCAGCGGAAGTTTTTTAAGAGTAATTTTTTTTTCCATCAGAAGTATATATTAGCAAAAGTTTTTTTATATCAGCAGAAGTAACCTTTTACATAATGCATTCAATCATCTCTATGATAGGAATAGTTCTCACTGGCAAGGAGAACTATCCTGACTGGTCCCGGATGGTACAAAACACCCTCATATTGAATGAGTTGTAGAAAGGAGTGTGTGTCGGAGAAGGAGACAGTGACCCAGAAAATCCTACATCAGACAAAGAGCTCGCCATCTCGGAAAACAAGAATAGCAAAGTGTATGCATTAATCGCAGCATCTGTAAATAAGGAGGTGAGTCGCCACATTTCATCATATTCAACTGCCTTTGAAGATTTACAAAAGCTGAAAGAGCTCTATGAATCACATTCTGCACTTGAAGTCGTCCAACTTATGATTAAACTCTTCACTCTTGAACTGCAATATAATGACCCTCTTGCTCTTGCATCTGAAATAAAATCTATAGTGCATGATATCAAATCCACTAAAGTTGAGCTAGATATATCTCTTATTGCTTTTCTCAAGGCATTGTATCCTACATACTCCAATTATCTTGAGTCTTTGCAAGCAAATGGAAATCTCAAGGATATAACCTTTGACTCTCTTGTGAAAAATTTTGCTGAAAGAGAAAAAGCCTTTGGAAAGAAGACAGTCCCTGAATCTTCTGAAGAGACTGTATGCATGGCTAATAAAGAAAAATATCCTGCTCAAGATTCTACAAGAGGAAGAGGTGGATGAAGAGGAAGAGGAAGATACTTCAGAGGCAGGCGGGGCAGACATCCTCAAGGAGAAAAGGTAGATTTACGTTGTATTCGCTGCAAAAGAAATGGATCACATGATGCCTCTACATGCAAGCTACCATGGGACAAAATTGAGCAGAGAAGAAACCAACAGAAAGGTAAAACTGATGATACAGACAAAGGTAAAGCACCTGAATCCGCTCACTATATTGAGGCACAATGTAACATTGGAGTAAATGAAGATTTGTTTAACACTTCACTTGCTTCCTGGAAAAATTACTGGCTGCTTGATTCAGGAGCAACCTGTCACATGACTCATAGAAAAGACTTTTTTGAAGATTTCACTGACAATGTTGATGGAGTAGTTTACTTTGCAAATCAGTCAAAAATCAAGCCATCAGGGCTTGGCACAATCAGGCTTAAACTGCCTGGTCTCCCAGACTTTCTTCTTGATCATGTTTTATATCTCCCACAGCTCAAGAGAAACTTGTTGTCCTTGGTCCACATCCACCAGCAATGTCACTCCATTCATATGTTTGATGGCAAGCTTGAGGTGATAAAATCATCTAATCGCTCACTTGTCATGAGGGGAATAAAAGAAGAAAGACTTCTCAAACTGCAAGGAACATCTGCTCATAAACAACATTTCTCATATATTACTCATCATGAAGAAGGTACACTTCCATCAAGTTTATTATGGCATGCTAGATTTGGACATTTAAACTATGACAGTCTCCGTTTATTGAAGAAAAATGGTGTTGCTGGTTTGCCTACAATTCCTAGAAACTTAAGCAATGTGATGCTTGCATTCTAGGAAAGCATAGCAAACAGTGATTTCATGACTCACATTCAAGAGCACATAGGAAGCTTGAACTTATTCATTCAGATTTATGTGGTCCAATGCCTGTTCCTTCTGCAAATGGAAATAAATATATCAGGACATTTATTGATGACTACACCAGAATGTGTTGGGTTTATTTATTGAAGAACAAATCTGATGCTTTCCTAACATTCAAGAATTTTCATAAATGGATTGAAAATGATGCACAATCTCATATTGGGTCTATTCGCACTGATAATGGAAAAGAATATACGTCAAATTAATTTGAACAATATCTTCGCCAACATGGGATTAAATATCAAACAACTGTGCCTTATAATCCCCAACAGAATGGTGTAGCTGAAAGAATGAATAGAACAATTTTGAATATGGTACGATCCATGCTTTTTTCAAAAATGTAAAGATAATGTTTTGGGCTGATGCTGTTCTATGTGCTGCATATATAAAGAATAGATGTCCATCTAGTGCTATAAGAAACAAGACTCCTTATGAATTGTTGTATGGACATGTTCCTTCGGTCAACCATCTCAGGATTTTTGGTTCCACCTGTTATGCTTTGATACCAAAGGTACATAGAAACAAACTTGGTGCTAGAAGTCGTAAGTGTATTTTCTTGGGGTATTCAAATACCTCCAAAGCATACCACCTCTATGA
>APFE030345571.1:216185-250286 GCA_000404065.3 Pinus taeda
GTTGACACCTAATCCGAAACGGATGGGTGAACTGGACAGTCATCAAGAAGATGAACTGATCCGTCATGTTTGTGTATATAAATGTGTGTTAGCTAATGAATAATACATCAGTTTTTCTCCCACTCATTTTGGAGTTACCCTGGCCTGACAAGTTAGGGCTTTGTATATTTTTATCTTGCCAATTTTAAGAGATTCATCAACAACTTCTTTAATTGCTCTCTTCACACTTTTAAAATCTTTGTCATACCATGGGTTGGTTTTGCTATTTATTTTATTACTTGAAACTTCAATTGAGAACTTGTTAATAGACTATAAGAGGGTTGTAGTAAAATTATGATAGACATCTTCTATGTTGTATATACTAGATAAAGGAAGCAAATTAGTTTTTAATTCATTTAGAAAGAGATCTTTCTTATTTCTATCAAAGATTAACTTGTTTTGGCTATAAGGATTATCTTCTATGGGATCTCTATGCATGACAAAATTGAGAGTTATAAGTAAAGGCCTATGATGAGATTCAGGCTCCTGGTCGTTTAAGATGTCAAAATTTGTTATTTCGTTGTATAGAGGGAGATCAGAGATAACATAGTCTACCACGCTACTACCAAGCCCGTGGATGCAAGTCATATGGCTAGAATTGGGCCACTTATTTAGGTTGTTGCAAATTATGAGATCTTGAGCACTATAGAGCTTGACTAGCTCCGACCCAGACAAATTCTCCCCGAGGTCTTCAAAGCTCCTTTTGTACCCGCTAGCTAGAGGAAGGTTTTTTTCTAACCAAAGAGGGTTAGGGTTGGTATGATTTCTTAGAAGAATATCTTGGTTGCTTGAAGTTCGAGCATTAAAGTCACGCATTATAAGGATATTGCCTTCATTCCTTAGGCTAGAAATATGATTCTCTAAACCATTGTAAGGACTATTTTTATCTAGAGTTTTTTTCTTATAAAAGTTAGAATTGATGGGGGGAAATAAAAAATTGCTATGTAGGTCTTTTTATCATAAATGTCAGTGATTTCTATCCAACTATATTGGTTTTAAGGGTCGTTTTTATAAATCCTAGCATGGGGAGATGTGCTCTTCTTAATGTAACAAGATATACCCCCAATGCCTCTACGGGAGGATCACTTATTCCAGTTAGACCATAATGTAAAGCCATCTACGTTAGGGACCTTAGATTTTTCGTGCTCCTAGGTTTCAACAAGCAAAATAATATCAACATTATTTGAGATCCAACTTAGCTTGGGGCCTTTGTTCCATGGAAAGCCCCGACATTTCCAAGAAAGAACCCGGAGCATGTTGAATTGCTATTTATTATTATCTTTTTGGTTTCTATCTCCTTCCTTCCTAGCTTCCTTTACCTTTTGAACCTCCTTTCTCAATTCTACTTGATCTTCTGGAATGAGATATTCATTTATAAATATTCATGTTCCTTTTAGACTTGAGATTTTACTAAGTATGTCATACTTATGGTGAGTGGAGCTCACCTTTATTCGGATCAGGCTTCCTTTATTCTTAGTTAGTTTCGCCAACCTTGTTGCTTCTGTGAGACACATTGTTTCAATTTGTAATTTGTTATGTAATTCTGTCTGGGCTATGGCTAAAGTATCCTCGTCTACCTTCTCTTTCAAACCGAAGATTATAAGGTTCAAGGCCCTTTTGTTACGCTCATGGCCTAATTCTATCAATTTTCCATTTCATCTTTAATTGGTTTGATATCTAATTTACCTGCCACACTATTTAGGGTGAGACGGCTATTAACTTTTTCTTCTAGCTTTTAATCATGTCCTTCGTTTTAAGACTCTCTAAAGTATCACGCATGTAAATTCATCAATATTGTTAGATGAATATTTAATAATTATTTATTCTTATTAATTATTATTGCTATTTTTTAATTATTAATTCTTCAATTAGTTAATAATCCATTAATAATTCATTAACCAATTATATTAAGTATATATACTTAATTTCATATTTTATGTATTTTTATTACTAATACTTTAGTATTAATTATTATTAAATATTAGTATTAATTTATATTATTATTATTATGTATGAAAATTATTATAATAATTAATAATTATCTATTAAGTATTAAAGTACTATTAATTATTAATTATCATTATTGTCAATTTATTATTAACTGCTAATTTTAATATAATTAATAATTTTTATTATATTTATTATTTCGGAAGGTAATTGATTTACCAGTCAAGCTAACCTTTAAAGCAATTATATTTACTATTAATTATTATACTAAATTTATTTTTTTAAATATAATAATAAATGTAATTATATAAAAATGTCAAAATTACAATGAACTCCTTACAATTCTGGAGTGAGGATGGGATTCTCTGCGCTTAGAAGCTGCTTGTTGGATATCCATTTTGGTTGAAAAAGAATGTGTTTTAAAATTCTTTTACAACACTTTAAAACTATTATTTCTTTTAACATTTTTTTTTTCATTTTCACGAATTCAGGTGAAAGGTCAGTTGCTTTTAAAAGGTGTGGATACTTTTATATTTGTTCTTATGAGTTGTGACATAGAAGTACATATCGGGGTCCTCAATTAATTATGAATTATTTATTAATAATTATTATTTATTATCAACTCCTTTATTGATTTAAATCGACTCCCTTTGTTTAAAGTTCTTTTATCATACGAGTTTTAGTCTCCAATAACTTATTCATAAACGTTAACACTTAGGAGCATTATGTTCCCGTTGCACTAAGCTTGATTGATTCATCGCAAATCTTTTTGTTGTCTACATATTGGGCTTTCTTCTGGAATTCTCTAAATCAGTTAGTAGTTTGTACAGAAAATATTTCATTCCGATGTCAACATGCCAATCCTCGGCCCTGTTGATGCTACATGTCTTGTAATCCCTCTATCTTGCTTTTGGCGGAAAAAAACAATGGGTGCAAGTTTTTGAGGTGGCTTTTGGTGTAACCACCCTTGTTTCCCCATCGCCACTGTTACCCTTATTCTATTCTCCTCCGCCATGGAGCCGAGGGCTTTGCACTGATCTTAGGGTTTACTCATTTTCTTGTTGCTCTGGTTTATAGTCGAGATTCTTCTTTTGTTGAAGGCTCTTTCACCAAAAGTTTCCTCCATAGATGAGTTGAATGGCGATAGGCGTGTACTTTCATGAAATTTAAAAAAAACTAGTTATAATAGAGCTCAATGGTGTTAGGTGGACTAATCTTTCTTGTAGACAAGAGTCATCTCCCTAGACCTCAAATAAATTGAGTAACAAACAAAAAAAAATTGCTACCTTTCTCTAGTTTATGATTCACTGAAACAAACAATATGATAAAGGTCACTTACTGTTTAATCGAAATGCCTCATGAAGTCCCTTTCAGTACCTTCGACCATTCACTTCTCCTTGGTGCTTTAGAGATCGTTCCAACGCTTCCCAAAACTTCCCCATGATGTCCTAAAGGAGATCTACATAGACAGAAACATACACAAGATCAAAGCATCCAATATATAGCATAAAAGATAAATGAACAAATTAATTCAACATATATCATAAATTGATCAATATGCAATCATACCCTATGTGGGTGAACAAGGAATCTCACAAATGATATCAAAATAAAACATAATCGGGAAATAACAATTGCTTTAATATTAATAAAATAGAGAACAAACTTACAACCTCAAAGCCGTTATGTTACAAGCCTCTTCTCACAATTTCCAACCCTCTCCTTGGATGCATAGCCTCCTAGCTTTGTTTCTGCAACATAAGCCTACTTCCAACAATGCTCCTCAATCCTTAGACCCGTGTTAGCTTTATAGGCCAAGAGGGCAAACTTTGGGATCCATTTCCCAAGGGATGAGATCCATTAATGGGAGGGAACAGGGTTACATAAGTATCCATTTGAAGCTTGTTAGCTGGGAAATATTCAACTAACAATTCTTCTAGAATTCACTTTTTATTTTTAGATGCATTAATTCATGTGTGCATGCCATAGTGTAAAACAAAAACACACATATGCGTAGTTTCTAATGGACCATTCTATGTATGTGTAGAAATTGACTAGGGAACTGCGAAGGATGTGAAACATAGGATTTGAGCCATGGGATCCAGGAATTTCATTCTCTTTGAGATAGTTTGGATTCTAGCCTTGAAAGGGGATGATTTGGAACACATTGATGGATAGCAAAAGATCCAAATCGATGGTCATTTGCTTAATGCGACAAAATGAAGTGTAACAATTGGTTCTTCCTTCCTTGTTTTTTCCTTTAAAAAAAAACTGTAGGGAATTCTTGTTCACTTTTTTTTATTTGTCCTTTCATCCTGTCGATTGCACAAATGCTCTGGAGCCCTTAGTGGGTTGAGTTACTAGTCCTTGGAGCCGGGTTGGACAAACACTCTAGAGCCTTGGAAGGCTGTGGGTTGAGTTA
Source organism: Pinus taeda (assembly GCA_000404065.3). Classification (NCBI taxonomy): domain Eukaryota; kingdom Viridiplantae; phylum Streptophyta; class Pinopsida; order Pinales; family Pinaceae; genus Pinus; species Pinus taeda. The sequence goes on from APFE030345571.1 coordinate 220,594, forward strand.
CTAGTTTCTGGAGCCCTGGACAACTTAGGGAGAGAGTGATCTAGTTGGTGTTGGTGATGTACAACTGTGAGATGGAATCACTAGTTGAGGGTTCAGGAGGCCTGGTCTTTGGAAGCCCTAGTTTTTTTTTTCTTGGTTTATTCCACGAGATCTGACATTCACACTTGGAATATGGCATGGAGGTGATTGGCTAAAAGAAATATTTGGTTCATCTCAATATTTAGTCGGGTGTACGTGGAAGTCCCTGACTTGGTTGGATTTTTCATATGTTAATAAGTGATCTTTTCCTATTGTATTTTATGAGTACTTGTTATTATGTGGCTTTCATGGTTTTTCTAGCATGATTATCATTCTAGTTATAAGCATGGTTCTATAACAGGTTCTAGCTATGGCTCTTGATGTGCTTTTATTAGTTGATGAATGGTAAATGAATTCATGAGATAATAAATGTTACAACTATTATGAGAATGCATTAGACCTTCTTGGTGATTCTCAAATAAGTTTCATACCCCTATGTTCAGATATGCATTCATGACATGTAAATTACATGTTCACCATATGTTTGACGAAATGACTGTCATGGTTATACCTGGTTAGGTCAAGTCCTTGATCAAGTTTTGTATGAATGGCATTTTTCTAATGTTATTTATCATTCTGGAAAGTCTCATTGAGTTCTAGGTAGTGGTTTGAAGGCTAGCCTGAAATGGTGGCTTAGAATATGGGATGAAATCCTCTAAATTGGAAATTTTGGGCCATAATCACACCCTTACATGCTTATGCATGAGGTTGGAGGCATATAACCACATGGAGGCCTTGTCATGCGTGTGGTTGTGGACCCAGGACACTAAAAAGGTAATCTAGCTTAGTGGGCACTTGGAGTGGTTGTTATTCCTCTCAGTGTCCTGTAAACCCTGTAGGATGTCAGTTTGTGGTTGGTAAGTTCTAGTTGTCATCCCCACTTCCTTAGTTGGATTTAGGAGGTCAAGTCATGTCATAGTAGCTCTCTGTTTCATGTTTACTCTGACAGGCTGGTGAAATTGAGTAAATGTGGGAGGGGTGGTTACAGGATGGCATATGAGCTTCCAGGTTCAAACAATTGGAATGAATGGGTGGAATGTGTTTGCCATGCATGCATGTTATTCATATATGTGTTTGTTATACATGATGATGCTGATATATTGGCTGAGATATAAAAGGAGAAGCATATTATCAAAGAAACACTGCAACACTGGATCTCGAAGTAACAAAATATTGTCATACATGTTTGTATGCTGCACATGGAGGTATGATAGTTAATGGTTGTTATACACATCATGGGTATGTATATGCCTATCATTTTATTGTTTTTATTGTTACATGCATGATAGATGCTAGTTGATTAATGTTGTCATAAGAATGTGAGCCAATTAGTCATGCATGGTAGTTAACTTGTTGTTATATGCATTGTACTCATACAGATAATAAGTATGGTTATTGTAACTAAGATTTTGGTATTATATGTGTGCTAATCTGAATTGGCCTATGCATATGGTTATGGTTAGGAAATTCAGGTATGAGTTGATATACTTGTGATATTGTGTCATGCTAACCTGGAATAACTTGTGTATATGTGATAGCCTCCCCTAAGATACATTAAGGTATGAGTTTGATTATGCCATCTATTTGGTTTATCTAACATGGTATGTTCATAGGTTGTCTGAATGTTTGATTAATTTCATAATATGAGCATGTGTCTATAAGATTACACGAAGAAATGATCTTGTTTTAAGATGGTTGTACTAACACATTATGCGTTGAGACAACTGATATGCACTTGAGTGAAAGTGGGTGTTAGTTTTAGTATCATGACTATGACTGTGAGTTGACCGCAGATTATGACATGGCTATTTTTCTTGGTAAAGGTTAATTTCAAATTAATAGACACGATGTTTTGATCTTTGGAACATGTGGATGCCATGTGAGAATAGTTGCAGGGCAACATGCTTGGTATTAGCGTGACAAAGTAACAGTTGATTTGTTTATATAACTAACAAATGGGTGATGTGATAACACATAATAATATTCAATTGCAGCAAGGAGAAAAAGTAAAAGAAATTAATTAGGTGATAATTCCATTAGCTATGTTTGGCAACTGTAATTCCAAATGAATGAATTCTTTGCATGAATACATGAAGTCTTTTTAACCTTGATTTTTTCTGACATTATATGGATATTTACATGTATTTGAGAGGTGTAACAATTGGTTTTAAGTTATGGATTGATTCATCAATGAATTGGAATCCCTTGAGAAGTGATATGTGTACATGTTTAGCTATAAGGTAGCGTTCTTGGCATATCAAGGTAGGGTAATCGATATAATTTTATGTTTTATTATGCACTGACAATTATGTGTCTATGAAAGTATGATGCAAGGATTGCATGGAAAAGTAGACTGTCATGAAATTTTGAAGAAGGCATAAGTTGAGCTTTCCCTTAGAAGCGTTGGGAACCCATGGGGATTGATTCATGGTGTATGTTGAAGGTTTTGTGCTTTCGGTGCTTTGTTATTTTTTTCGCTTGAATTTTAGTTTTGATTGTGTCTGGTGCATGGCGATGTCACTTTGTTTGTGGTGTTGTATCACTATTGGTTTTCATGGTTTTCTTCATGTTTGTTTCTTGTTTTTGAATTTTATGTTTTGGGGGTCTTGGGGAATTGGTTGGGGAAAGAGAAAAGTTAATGTAGCTCGAGGAGAGCTAAATGAAATCCAACATATAACATAAGATCAAGATGAATCTTGGGGAATGGGTAAAGGATAGCTAAAGGCAAGACTATGACAACCAGTTGGATTGGTTAGGTCCACTGGGGCAAATGGACGATGGAAAGATAGTCATGAGAAAGGTAAGATGAAAGGTATAATAAATGGATTTGAGGCATAAAATTCCTTGGCTATGTTGGGAACTGTTGTTCTCAATGATTTGCATGTTGTGCATGGATAAAGGGAGTTCTCTTAACATTGACCTTATGATATCTGATAATTATGTTGTGTTCATGATTATGTTGGTGTTTATATATGTATATATGGATGTCATTGTCTGATAGGGTCGTCAGGGATCATGGTTATTTTATGCTAATGTTTATATGTATATATGTATGTATGTATGTCATTGTCTAACAAGGTCATCGGGGATCATTCTTGTGGAGGAATAATTGCCTATGCTAATGAATGGCATGAAGAGGTTCCTGGTTGCTCATGAATCAAATGGGAAGAGTAGCCTTGATAGATCTATGAGGTTAATATCATATGGACATGAATTGATATTATGTGTTTATACTATGCCTATGTTTATGTTATGGACAAGCTATGTTGAGGGCTGCATCAACTGAATGAAAGTAGTGCAATCTATGGCATGCTAGGACAAGCATGGATAGTGGAAAGAAACTAGAGGAAAGGTTGTATGGTTGAGACATTTTGGTCTTTCAATGTATAGCATTTGTGTTGGATACATGTTGTATACGTGGCGCTATGTAGGTATGGTGTTGTGTACATGTTGTATATTCAATACGATGTACGTATGGTGTTGTGTACATGTTGTATATGAAGTGCTATGTACATATGGTGTTGTGTACATGTCGTATATGTGGTGTTGTTTACATGTCGTATATGCGGTGTTGTGTACATGTGGTGCGGTGTACACATTGTACATATGGTGTTGTGTACATGTTGTATATGTGGTGTTGTGTGCACATTGTGTAGGTGGTGTTGTGTACATGTTGTGTAGGTGGCACTGCATACATGTGGTGTTGTTCACATGTTGTACACGTGGTGTTGTGTACATGTTGTACATGTGGTATTGTGTACATGTCGAAAATGTTGTGTTATGTATATGTGCAACTGTGCTATTGGTATTGTGTAGTAATTGTGTCATAACATGTATATTCATTGTTTTGTATACTGTGTATGTGTATGTATTGTGTTGTACAATAGGTGTAGGTGTATGTGTTGTGTTGTACACTGGGTGTAAGTGTATGTGTTGTGTTGTATGCTAAACGTACGTGCATGTATTGTGTGGTGTTGTATGGTATGTGTGGGTGTATATGTGTGATGTACACTGTGTGTATGTGTATGTGGTTGAAGAGAAGAAAAGGCATTGGATGCTTGTCTGGTGTGGTGACCAATTTAGTGTGTGTACGTAAAGGATAAAGAACAAAGGTAGAAGCAAAGGACTGAGTGAAAGATAAGTATCAGTATTTTAGTTTAGTTTTAATTATGCATGTGATTTATGACTCTGATTTATGATGGTTACATGTGATCTATGATTTTTCTTTATGGTGGTTGAGTTTTGAGCTAACCAGATGTGATATGCTTATACCTGATGATTTAATCAAAGAATTAGTTTGACTTGTTGTGACAGCTAGTGAACAGAATTGCAAGCATACCTTATTGACATGCTAACAATTAGGTATGATTTGAATTTATTTTGAATCTAATGGAAATTATATGCTTTGTACAGGAAAGCATGGAAAATTCCTAGTTTGGGTGTTTGAAACTAACTATGAGAATTAGCAACAATAACGAAATGAATTGGAACATGAAGAAATATGCTGGCAAAGCATTCAGGCGTAGGGCCATTATGGGACACTGGTACCCAATAGTGTCATTTAATTACCATGAGCATGGTATGACCTGTATGATGGTTTTGAGGCAAGGATATGCCTTGGTTTTGGACCTTCTAATGCTAGGAAACCTTGCCAAGGTATAGACCACCCAAGGGATTGTGTAGCAGAGAAGGGGATGCCAACGGAACTTGGAAGGTGTGTGACTGCATGGAAATGGATGACTGGATTTCCTGAGGGACTGTGTAAGAGAGAAGGCAAGGTTTGGGAATGAATTTGTTTTGGTCATTAGCATTGCCAAATGGAATCAGAAGCTCATTAGGAGTGTTCCCTAGAACAATGAGCTAGTAACTATTCTCTGAGGGAATAAGTAGCACAAGGATTGTAGCACTAGACATTGGATGTAGACTTTGACTTTGGTAGCATATTCTAGACTTCCTTGGAAGGAGGTGAATCCTGGTACTACTTTTAAGAGTGGAGGTGTGAGCCTATGGACTCCCTTGTTGATTGATGTGGGAATCATATCCCTTTATTTATTGGTTGGAGAAAATGTGCATATGTATATGTGTATATCAATGTAAATATTGTATCAAGTTATGGTTATAAATCTCCATAGATAATATGATTATTTTTTGGTGGAGGAAAATGTGCATGAGTATATATGTGGTCATTATTGTAAATATCGTAATGAGTTGTGTTATAAAACTCTAATAAATGGTATGTTTGTCATGTTTTCAACAATGGTCATTGTAAATACTGCAAATCAACGATGTTATAAAGCTCCATAGGTAGTATGTTTTGGTTTTTAGTGGTATTGCTGGTAATAGGTGTCATAGAACATCGAGGATGGTGTTCCCCCAAGGGGGAGGGGTTTGTAACAACCCCTAGTTGATTTTCCATGTAAAAGAAGGTAATATAAGACAAAGGTATTGGGACATGTATTTCAAGATGAATGGTGGGAAAAGCATCCTAGTAGGTGTCACTTTCAGTTATTTATGACTAAGGAAAAGAGGCACTAATTGGCATTTTATTTATGAAATAAAGGAAAATAGGAGAAAAAGAAGATGAAGGTCACAAGTTTTCATAAGAGGGAAATTGAAGGAAAAATGAATGAAAATGAAGAAAATAACGACCTCAATGATAAAAAGGCTTCAAAGGGTTAGTTCAAAACCTTTTGTTAGTTCAAATTTGGCTCTTTCATTCTTTCTCTCATACTCTTGCACACTTAGAGTATTCTTGGTGAATCCTTGGAGCACTTTCGAATACATTGGATTTGGTGAAAGAAGGTAAAACAAAATAGGAAATCGCAAGGGAATTGGTGGATCGACAACTATAATTGGATTTCCTTACATGTATCAAGTTGCATGTATGATTTCATTATTAGTTTTGCATCCATGGTACATGCATGTGAGTATTTGGTTATGTGTTGCCATTGGCATGAAGATTTTCCTAGATAGACAATGGTTTTAGTCATGCCTTGCCATTTCCTGGATAGCCATGATGTTCTAGGTTTTTCCACTTGATTGTTTTCTAGTTGGTTCTCATAATTCCTTATAGCTTTGGGTTGGATCAAATTCTCTAGAAGCCTTGGAACAATTTAGATTTAGTTACTAGTCCTAGAGCCTAGGTTGGGAAAAACGCTCTGGAGCCCTTGGTGGGTTGGATAAATTCTCTAGAGCCCTTGGTGGGTTGAATTTCTAGTACCTGGAACTAGGTTAAACAAATGCTTTGGAGCCCTAGAAGGTTGTGGGTTGAGTTACTAGTTCCTGGCACCCTAGACAACTTGGGTAGAGACTGATCTATTTGGTGTTGGTGATGTCCATCCATGAGGTGGAATCACTGGTTGAGGGTTGAGGTGGTTTTGCCTTTGGAAGCCCTAGTTTGGGTTTTCTTTGTTTATTCCATGATATACCACATTCACACTTGGAATATGACATAGGGGTGATTGGTTGAAAGAAACATTTGGTTTAGCTCAATCTATGGTCGGGTGGTACATGGAATTCCTTGACTTGGTTGGCTTTTGCATATTTTAATAAGAGCTATTTTCTTGTTCTATTTTATGAGTACCGATACTTTTTATTATTTGGCTTTTATGGTTGTTCTATCATGGTTATCATTTTGGTTATATGTTGGTTATAATCATAAAGGTTGCATAACTGGTTCTACCTATGGGTCTTGATATATTTTTATTAGTTGATGAATGGTTAATGAATGCAGGAGTTAATAAATGTTATTGTAGCTATTATGAGAGGGCATTAGACTTTCTTAGTGATTCTCATATAAGTTTCAAACCCCTATGTTCAGATATGCATTCATGACCTGTAGATTACATATTCACCATATGTTTTATGAAATTAATTTCATGGTTAGACCTAGTTAGCTCAAGTCCTTCATCAAGTTTTATATGAATAGCTTTATCCTGATGTTATTTATCATTATGGAAAGTATCACTGAGTTCTAGGCAGTGGTATGGCGACTAGCCTGAAATGGTGGCTCGAAATCTAGGACCACGGCCTTTGAACTGGATGTTTTGGGCCATAACTGCACCTTTACATTCTTATGCATGTGGTTAGAGGCCTATAACTACATGTAGGCATTGGCATGCATGTGGTTGTGGGCCAATATCACTAAAAACGAAAGATAGCTTAGGGTTTTGGCACTTGGAGTGGTTGTTCTTCCTCTACATGTCATGTAAGCCTTGTAGCATGTCAATTTGTAGTTGGTGAGTTCTAGTTTTTGGCCTCACTTCCTTAATTGGATATAGGAGGTTAGATCATGTCATAGTATCTCTTTGTCTCATGTTTACCCTAGGAGGCCGATGAAATTGGGTAAATATTTTAGGGGTGGTTACATTCTTCACAAACAACACTGGTGCACACCCTAAGGTGATACACTTTTCCTAATGTGTCCCTTATAAAGAATTTCCTTCAACTAAAACTTCAGTTCCACTAACTATACAGTGCTCATCTTGTAAGCCTCCTTTGGTGATGGTGCTTCTCCTCGTATCAACTCAACAAAGAATTCCAGTTCCCTATGAGGAGAAAACTTTGAAATCTTTACTGGAAATACATCTTGAAATTTTTGCAAAACCGGATACCTCTCCAATACTTCAACATCCTCAACAACCTTCCCTTTGTCACTAGAAACATGAATTGCAAATAATACACATCCTTTCCTACAACTTCTCTTTTCTTGTATAGATGTAACCATTCTTACTGATGTAAGCTTCTTCTTTCCCTGCAAGATGCTCTTTTCTCCATTACCAACCAAGCACTCAATAGCCTTCTCGTAACAATATACCTTGTTCCTATGAAGGTACAACCAATACATACCTAAAATCATACTATATGATCCTAATGGAAGCACATTTAGATGTGCTGATGTAGACATACTATTCAACTCAAATGCATAAGCTCTCAGTTAATGATGAACTATTTTCTTAGTCCCTGTAGCAAACTACACCAATCAAGACTCTGCATGCACTTCTTTTCTCAAACCACACTTATCCACTAGGTCAAGATTAATATACCTATCATTAGATCCAAGATCAATCAATATGGAAACAAATTGTTCACAAATATCAACTTCCATCTCAATAATGGATGCATGGTGATCTGCCTACTTGTTATCAAATGTTGCATAGATACGAGGAATGCTTGGCCCATGTCCGCAAATGTTTGCGCGTCCTGAGCACTGTATATATGAGGTATACCACCTTGATACAATGGAAAATCCTTCTTGCAATGATCCTTTCCGCAAATCCAACATTACAATAATTCTCTACCACTACCCACGTTCTGTTGCTCAAAATGTTGAGATCCATGTCCCTTATCCATTATACTGAACTTATTATAAGAAGGTGCATTCTCTTTCTCACTTGCATCTTGATGTCTTTCCCACCTCAAAGGCCATTTTCCTTGGTCTTAGAATTTCCTTTCTAGTCACACTTAGGCTCAGTCTTTCCCTTTGATTGCTCATAACAGTGCTTCAGATTCCCAATGAATTCCTCCATATATCGAGACTCATCATACTTAATCCGATCTTTGAATGTTGGTAATCCACTAATAAATCTTTGAACCTTCGTCTTCTCATCCTTAAGATATGATGAGAACCAGTGTTGCAGCAAGAATGCTGCAACTCTTGGGTCTACCAACTTTACTTTATCAACCTGGGGTTCATACAAACTTGGAGGTGACAGTGCTATATACACAAGTAAAAGTGATGGTTCTGCCTTTTCTCACTATTCAGCTGGCAATAGACCGCTAGGGTTTTTCAAGCCAGAATTCTATGGATTCAGAAGAAGCTTGATTACTGATGAGGGAAAGAGAAATTTACTCTAAGAGAAAGCTTGTCTACTACAGTAAGGAAAAAGACTAAAATCAAATGCTAAAACACACCATTTTCTAACTAACTGCTAAGAGACTATGCTTCAAAACTAATGCTAAGTTAACATGTATGTAATCCTACTAACTGCTAAGAGACTATGCTTCAAACTAATGCTAAGTTAACATGTATGTAATCCTACTATCTCAAGCATGTAAATTCAAAACATCAAACATTCTTCTACTGTGCATATAAATGCCTAAAATAAATCTATTTTTCTTTTTGTATTTTTTTATGGAAAATTGTAAAAGCTAATCTCTTTTGGTGATGTGGTAGGTGGCTTAGGGATGCTGGTGAGTGGTTAGAATGCTTGGGGTACCATTAAGTGACCTTTTTTAGCTTCCTAGAGGCTTTTCCCTCAATTCGGCCTCAAAACAGGCCACTATAGGAAAACCTACAGGATGTCCTAAAAACCTATAGGATTCCCTGTATTTCCACAGGATACAGCCGAGAGAAAAATGATGGGTGTTGAAGGTGATGAAAGGCTTAGGGAAGGTGGATGGAGGATGGAATGAGACAAGGAAATACCTAGGATCACTCAAAACTAAAAACCAAGGTTGGAAGATGGTTGGATTTGCTCAACAAGCTTGGAGAAGTTTCCTTGTAAAATGATGAAATTGGTGAGGGTCTTAGTGAAAGCAAGGAATGATCATGGATGTATGGATTTGGAAGGAGATTTATGACTATGAGGTCTCTCTATACTTCTGAAAAACCTGCACTGCTTTAAACATTGAGATTTACCAAAAATTCATGTAAACAAGAACAATTTCAATGATCTAGGAAAACAAAGTTTAATGAGCTAGCTGTCTACTTCATGCATGAAGAAAACTTGCAGAATAAGATGGAATCATTGATGAGATCTAATGTAAGACTGAAGATGGAAGAAATGATAACTAAATCATACTCTTGTAAACTGATCAAATGCTGCCTTAAGTACAGAAAGCCCTAAGTTCTATGAGAAAGTAGAATTCTGTCTTTTTGGGGCTGCATAGGAGTCCTTTCCTCAAATCATGGTCCCCGAAGGAAGAAGTGAGGCTAGAACAACTATTGACAACTTTTTTATGTTCCTTTATCTCTTCTAAACTACTACTGAAGTAAAGCACAAATGGAAGCAAACTAATCAAATCTACACTATTTTCAATGAAATACTTCTAAAGACAATTCAACTATGAAATCAATCTAAGTATACAAATATAAGAAGATGATTCTTTTCTGCTAGGGTTGGGCCCTAACCCAAGAGATTTAGTCCTCTGAGTTAACTCAATGTTTAATCACAAAAACGCTCATTCTCATCATCAAAACAAGAAATTACATAGTAATGTCTTCCACAAGTCTTGAACTCGAAAATGGCTAGTCTTTTTACATCCAAAATTCGAATCCTAATGAGGCTCTAGGCCTCTTTATTTATAAAACTAAAGTCTCCAATGACTTCCTTAAATATAGGGAGGCTCAGCTCCCAAAGTCGAGATAAACTAACTCTTTGACTATCACTTGCTCGACTGCCTTTTGATCTCCATGAGGTGGTTGCTTGTACTCTGAGCTAGTGTGATTGATGGAGGAATATTCAAATGAGGGAGGAGTTAAATGAGGAGGATTTACCTCCTACAATATCTCTTCCTTTTCCAATTCAAGTTTCAACTCTTAATCTTGCCAAATTCCCTGATTTTCTCTCATAAACATACATTCAATGCACATTAGTCCACTAGGCATAATATCTCACTTTGACTCATCTCATTAAACAAAATATAATCAAAATATGTAATAAATTGTGAGAAGAGTTTATTTGACTAAGCTAGGAGGTGAATTAAGGTCCATACAGTTACCCAATGATGAGGCTCATCATCACCCCCTACTAAAAGTGTTGCTCATCCTCTAAGAAATTCAATCAATATCGATGTCTTTCATAGCTCTAGTGGCCTCCCTAACAACCCGTGCTTCTGCTGTAGTTTCCTCTTCTTGTGATTAGAATCCTTCCTTCCTTTCTATCTCCTCCCACTGATTTATTTCTTCCTCTTCCTTCGTTCCTTCTAATATCCCTAAGAGCAGTGGTGGACTAAGTTTCAAGCCAATCCAATTGACTTTGAGTCTTTGGAGGGTTTGCTTTTACATGGGTGTCCTGTTCAGTGCTTCTCTCATTCTTTGAGGAGAATGGTACTCTCTAATTTTCAAACTATATGGCAAAGTATTCCATCTCCTTTGGAAATCTTGCATGCTTTCGTACACTAACAACTTGGACATATCCTAAAAATGTGTAATTTCTTTCTCTTGGACAACAAGATACCTCAGTGCAAGTTGAGGATCATTTGCAATTAAGTTATGTGTTCTGATGATAGCCATTGGATTTGACTGCTCAGCTCTTATCATGAGAGGATTTGTTTGTTCCCTTTCCATTATCTTCTTCATTTTTGCAGCCCTTGCTTCCTCATGGTTCATCCATGATGCCAAAGCCATCCACTGTAAATCCACTAGTTTTGCATTAGGGTCTCATACATTCAGATTTGTCAAGGCTAAGTTATGTAGGTAGAACTCAGATATCTTAGCCCTATCCTCCAGTGTGCTTTAATCACAAATATAAATGAACTGTCTATAATCTTGGAATGACATAGTGCCTCTCTGTACTAGGGTCTTGATTTGGAACTGCAACCACTATTCCTTAAGGTATAATGCATAGGACTTAGCTGGCATCCTGCACTGGATTCCCTCTAAGGATAGACTGGCCATGGATGGCAATTGATTCTCTCTTTCTTCTAGTTGTCCTTTCAACCATGCATTTTCTATCTCCATTTGAGCTTTCATTATGGTCTCTTTGTCCCTCAAGCTGCATAGTTCTCTTCCCATCTCCTTAAGATTTTCCTCCATGTGACCTATGTCCTCCACTCCCTTGGACTTGGCAATCTGCATCCATCTATGTGTTCTTGCTCTTTCTTTCTCAAGCTCAAAGAATAATGGGATGGAATTTTTTTTTCGAATGACCCTACCCCCTTCAATAAACCTATAGTCGGAATCAAGGTTAGGTTGAGGACTAGGTTCCATTAGCTCTGGATCCTCCTTCTTTGTTTCTGACTACATACTTCATTCTTTATCCATTTTTTGAGTTTCCTAGAGGTTTAGCAGAGTTTCCTGTAGGATTGCTTCTACTTCTGGTAGGTCCTGTTGTGTATCTTGTAGGATGTCATTTCCTTTGGATGAGGCAGATCTAGTCATAGGCCTTCTCACATAAGTGATAGGAGACTTAGGGGAGGCTTGTCCTAAGGATACTTCTCGTTGAGTTTGCATAAGAGGATCCATCTTCTCCTACTTCTTAGGTGAGTCTTCAATAACAATAGGAACCTTGTTGGGCGTTTTAGGTTTTCCCTGCCTTATTCTTGTACTTTTTTCTTGTCCTAAAGTACAGTGGAGTTTGTCTTTGTCTTTTTCCTTTTTGTTTGATAGGGGTGCTAAGGGCAGTGAGGGAAGTTGCTGCCTCTCTCTCAGTGGGTTCTGGAGACACCCTGGGTGACTCCTCCTTGTCTTCTGCCTCCTCTTTTCCATTCCCCTTTTCATATTTGTCTTTCTCCTCTTCTTCTCCCTCTTGTTCCTCACTTTGTTCATCATTTTCCTCCTTGGCATCTCCTTTTGTCTCTTCACCACTTTCCTTATCTTTTTCTTCTTTTTCTTCCTTGTCTATTTCCTCTTCATCCCTCTCTTTTTCTTCTTCCTCTTTTTTAGTTTCTTCTTCATCCTCTTCACTGACACTAGGGCTCTTGTCATAGACACTAGGGCTCTTGTCATATTCAAGGGCTTTTATACCTCCCTCTATTTGCATGTCTCTGAAAGTTTCCCATGTGAAAGGAATTCTAAGGTGTTGGAGGGAATCTTCTATGATGAGTCTAATTAACCCATGATGGGCTAGCTATTGATGGTTTCCTTCTTGCACCTTCATGCTCATATCTATCATTGATTGGAGAAGGAAGTAGGGTATGCTGAGTCTGTGTTGAGGAGGCGTGTATGCCCCAAATGTCAATTCTTTAAGAAGCCTAAAGTGGTATCCATATACCACACTGTACCTACCTTCACATGATATATATTTTATAAGGTGGTAGCTTATTTCATTCCAGGGATATGGTAGGCTAGCTCTTCTCACTCCATTTTTTTCTTCCATGGCCTCCTCTCCCTCTAAAAAGAATTTCTTCTTTGCAGTTTGGCTATTTCCCTTTTCCTCATTTTCCATGGCACTCCTAAGGGAAGTGTGGCAATTCTACTTATGATTTCAGGGGTGAGTTCTATGGTGAGGCCTCTCACCACAACAGTGGCATGGGTCCTAGTCAATTGAATGAGGGAGAGAACAAAATTTTTGGCTACTTCATCATCATACCCCCTCAATTTCTCAAAGAAACCCATCCAATTATGCCTTGTGAATATCTCTAGCATAGGAGGGTGTTGACAAATCCTCATGGTGTTGATGGGCTGCCTTATATTAAAACCCTTTCTCATTTTGTCTGATGGATGGAGGAGTATATATGTGTGATAAAAAATTTTAATGAAGGAGGAAATTTAACTGAAATTTATGTGGATACAATTCCCTTATACTGCAATCAATTTGAACAAACTAAAAGATTTGTTATGTTCCTTTCTCTTGGAGAAATGTGGGAAAATGTAGAGCCTACCTCCTTACAATGCTTGATGTAGCCAACTCTTGTTTTCCTCCCTTCGAAACTACTCACTCCCAATCCTATAGACTGCCTAATGTATTCTGTAGGATCTTGTAGGTGGTCCGGTGATGAGCCCCAATTTTGGTACAATTCGGGCTCATTTTGGCCTACTTTACTTGCTCAGACCATTCATCTTTATTTGCTTATGCATGCATTTCTTAGTTATTTCGTGTTGTTTGTAGGAGGAAGGTTAGACACTTTATCCACGTGACTAATGCATTGTGATTCCAGGTTTTTGCATGGAAAAAGGGGAACAAAAGACAACGTAAAAGGAGTAAGGAGACATAAGGTGGCACTGCTGATTTTATGGAAGGATGTCCACAGTATTGGGACAGTCCTCGTGATTCCCACCGAGAACTCCGAGCTCCAATCAATCTCCCCTCCGAGCCTCAGAAGTAGCCAGCTGTCCTACAGGAACAGCAGTCATCAACTGTTGACTGCCTCTCAAAGCCACAGTTACACTTCAGTTGGACAGCCGAGCTCCTAGAATCAAGGCTACTTGGCGGATCATCACTTTTTTGTATAAATATGGAGGCCGTAGCCTTAGATAGGTTGTTGAATCTCTTGGGGTTATCATATCATTTTGGAATCAGTCCAGTTTTGTTTCCTTTTTCTGTAAGCCAGTTTGGCATGACGTTAAAGTATTAATAAAGAGGACAGTTTGTGAGCGATTCCTGAGTTTTACTAGGAGACTATAGCTCTCAGGTTAGGGCCCAACCTGAGAGCCATAGATCCCCTTTGTTGTAGTATTGTTCTATTTCTTTTTCCAGCACTTTGAGTTTCATTTGCACATGCAATTTGAATGGCAGTCTTGTAATTTGATTTTCTTATGAGTTAGATAGATTTTGTTTATGGTACAGTTACTTTCACTTGTTTAGCGTAGCACATGATATATGACATCCATTGGAGCTCCCTTAAAATCATTTGTTAAGGCTCACTGCCACCTCGTTTGAAGGTTGGGGTGTAGTCCATAGCAGACCACCAAAAACACGCATGAGTTGGTTTACACAGTTATGATTTGGAATTAGATGCTTCCTTGTCATTTATACGAACCACACATCTCTTCATCACAGTCCCATACGTATTTCTCCTTGCGTTTTGGATCACTGTTTAATAAAATCACGGTATACTTAGTATAGGTTGATGCTTTCTTGGCTTGATCAACAGTTTCGGTCATTTGTTTCATTTACACTCTTCCCCATCTCGTTCATTACCATCTTCTCTGTTTTAACCTTGCATGCAACCACGTTTCTTTGCCTTACACCACGTTCTGCCCGTTCCTAAACATCTCCTAATCCTCACTTAGCCTCATCCCTTGACCTTTCACGTCCATCACTCCAACACGCTCCCTCCACCTGTTTTCCATCTCACCCTTCCATTCCTGAGCCGTCACCAGCCTGTTCCCTATCTCTCACATCCCTTCCTACCCGTCCATCACCTCTTCCTCACCGCAATCCTCCACGGTAGACTATCCTGTAGCAATTCAGAGACATCCTGTAGCAATTCAGAGACATCCTGTAGAAAACCCTGAGTTTCCTGTAGGATCAATTTGTTGAGTTTCAACATAAGAAATGCTAGATAGGATCCCAGATGAAAAAATAGGAATAGACCATGTCGTTGAAACAGTCTCTGGGTGGACTCCCTCTAGTGATTGATAACTAGTTAGGACAGATGGTATACCAGCAAACATCGTAGGAGTGGCAGCAGGAAGTTCTGTTGTGGCTATATCAGATGACACAGTCCTAGAGGTTGATGGTTATTTAGACATATTTAGTCTATCCAAAAGATTTCTTAGAGATTCAACAGGAACTTGCGATGAAGGATGATTAAAACAACTAACTTCATAGTAGAAGGATATAAGTGGATCCCAGTTCCAAAATCTAATGGGGTACTAGATGGAAGATCCTCTACTATCTCTTCTATAGCAATCAGTCCAGGTGGAAGAGGTAGACCGTCGGGTCCATAAAATATTTCTGGAGCCGAAGAAGGTATAACTTCTGCAGTGACAGACACTAGAGGGGCGACACCTTCTGAATTCTGGAACTAAACTTCTAGATGTTCAAGTAAGTGAACTTCAGTTTCTGGATCAGCTCTAGATGGAGTTGTTTCAGGTATAGAAGTGTCTATTGTTGCACTAGGATCAGTTCTAATGTCCTCTTGTACCCGTGGAGCTTCTTTTGTAAAGGCAGATGTACCAGAAATGATCGGAGTAACTGTAGTCTTTGATGATGTTGAAACACAAGTTTCAAATAAACCAGGAGAATTGGACTCAGTTAAATGAGACCGTTTTGCCCGGAATGGTTTCGTCTCTGGGGTCAAAGACGGTTGACTTGCTAGTCTCTGCAAATGACGGGGTTTTGATTGACTTTCTTCCACGATTACGGTTTACTTGATCAACTCAAAATAAAGGGGAAAAATGTTATTCCGTATTAAATAAATTTTAATGACGCTTTGACACAACTTTGTTTTTTTTCAATTTTTAAGAGTCGAGAAAAAGCTAAATATGACTCTAGTCGCCTTTGATTTTTAATGAGCCTGAAGTGGCAAGTGCTCAGATGGACCTTTTCTTTTAAGGAGTCAAAAAAGAATGAAAGTGACTACTCTGGAAATCTAGACAGAGGGATTACCAAACCAATCGTAAAGCTGCAATATACACCTTGGTGGTAAATTAAAGAGAAATTACCAAGGACTTATGTACGACAGCCAATCTTCCTGAATGTTGTGTTCAATGCATTGTGATCGATAGGGTGGCAGACACAGCTTCCTATGGATAAAGGATATCAGCCTATTATGGTCTCCCAATATATACTCGACGGTACAGGGAGCACAAGTCTGTACTAGCACTTGTCGAATCAAAGAGGAGGAATTACCCAACCTTTGATGAAAATGATAGTTATTAGATTTTACGACACCGGAACATGTCTCTAGCCTAGACCTCTAGATGTGTTGCGTTAGGTTCCAAAGAGTTTTTATGTTCATTGAGATTTATTTTAGAGTTGATCTTGTTTAGAAGTTTGTCTTTCAAGGCTCACCGTGGATGTAGATGTAAAATTCCTAAATATGCAATCTAAAAATGATAAACAGTCGTTTATTTTTTAGCAATGAAAATCCTAGCTACTAAGGAAAGAAGATTACGATTCTTTCAATAGAGAGCAAAGAGCACACACTAAATGCATTTTTCCTAAATCATATTTCGCACACAGTCTAAATGCAAATGCAAATGCATGTATTTGTTTTTCGTTTCCTTAATGTGAGAATGCCAAAAAGGAAAACTAAGTATAGATCTGAACTATTTTCTTCAAAGCAGCATTTTGACAATTTCTTTTCAAAATGAAAGGAAGACTAAACGACACTTTTCGATTTCGAATAGAGAACTGCTTTCGACACTTCAAATATTAATAATTCAAATCAAATACAATGACAAAAGTACAATCGACTATCTAGAGGAGGAAGACTTTACGACACTTCTTTTTAACTCAAAATGACAATTACGACACTTTTTTGCATCAAAACGACAGTCCGATTTAAGCTGCTTTTTGACGAAGGATCGTAAATGATGGACAAATACATAAAAACATTTACTAATCCTAATCAATGGAAGCTGAACAATGTAAAGGAAGGAGGCTTCAACAATGAGATACTGATCATAAGCAGCAAAGCAACTAAATAGAGTTGAAAACAAGGACAAAAAACCCAAATTTCAAGGAGAGAAATAGGATTACTCAGTCGTCGCACCTGTCCTTCACAGAAACAGGGATGCATCTCACCTACTACACACGAGAGGTGCGATGCATACTGGCTTCCAATTACAGACAGCGCGATGGGCCAGGGAGCGAAACTGAGGTGGGTTTTTGCTCAAATTTGCAAGTGAGTTCAGTGATTTAGGCTGAGATATTATGGACAGTAAAGAACAAAGTACAGGGGTATTATCTTAGGAGGTTATTGAGCTACCACAAGGGCACTTAGAATGATTATAAGTTAGATGTTTAGTTCATAAACTAACCCGACGATTGACTGAAGCAACATTCATCTACTTCGCAATTGCATAGCAAGAGTAGTTTGAAGGCTATCTGGCTAACTTCAGGCTCCATATGTAGTTTATAAAGAAAACAACAATAACAAATAAACAAAATATTCGATCCCCAGTGGACTCACCATTTTGTTTCTGGGAAAACTAGTGTCTTTTCAATCTACTAGCCCCACTAAGATTTGTAGCTATCTTAGAAACAAACAATCAAAGCAATTTGTGATCTCCTTTATGTATGATAGATAAGAGAGAAGCAAAGGGGACCAACCTGGATCTTCCGCTTGACTCCTTGTTTGATTCCTCTCTCCTTTGAAAGAGCTTGCAACTCCTCTCCTACTTGTCCCGTTTTATAGAATACCTATAGAGACAAAGTAACAAAACACCATCAAAGCATCTCGATCTATAATATCATAAACAATGCAGAATTAGAAATACATTGAACATACAATTGCATGCACAAATAACAAGATTCACAAATACACGATTGTATGGAGGAAAACTCAAAGAACTTTATTAAAATAGAAGGGAGAATTACAACCCAGCTGTCTGATCCAGCATCAAAGCCCTCTTCACCACATGAAAAGCAAGATCACCCAACAATACAATGTTTCTTTTCAAAGATAAACCAACAACACTTCCTTACAAATTACAAAATTCCAGCCTCCAGATCTCTCAGATGAGGGATCCATTTATAGATGTCTTGCAAGGGTGTAAGTCAGCTCTGGGTTTTTGATTAGTGTCATTCCTCTCAAAGTTCTTGTTTCCACTTGGAGATTTCATTGATCTCTTACTCATCCTTGGGCGAATTCAGAGAGGCAAGTGTCATAGGAGAAGTTTCTAGAATATTCCATGAGCATCCACCTAGCAAACTATCTCAGCCATTTGTCCATTCTCGCCCATCGCACCCTACAGAAGGCCTTTTCAGTATGCATCGCACCTTGACAGTGGAGCAGTCAGTATGGTCCAATTTTGGCCAGTTCTGAGTGGTTTTTCAGGTGGAACTTCTGAGAAATGATGTAATCAGTTGACCATGATCCTTTAGGGTATGAAACAACACTTTTAGGGGTCAAAGAGCCCTTGGTTTATCGACATATATGATTGGGGTTGCAGTGCCCAAATATGTCTATAACACCTATCAAAAAATTTGATTGGAAAACATTAATATGGGGTAAGAAATATTCAACTACTGCAGAATGGGTGTCATCATCAGGTTTGAAATTTTTTGAAGTTCATTCTAGATCATCCAATATTTGCGTCAAATATATTGTTATTACAATCAGTTGTTGAAGTTCATAATGCATGCAGGCATAATAGAGATATAAATTATTCTTATTGCCTGGAAAAAAATAAAAAAATGTACTAGATATACATATGAGTACATATGTATATCAAAGTTAAACTTGTACCTTAAAGGGTGTGGCACTTCTAGAGTAGCTACTGGAAGTAGATGTGTCGCTCTTGGGCAACTACTGAAGGATTTGGGCAAAGTTGTATCATCACATTCCTTTGTCGCTCAAGGGCCTCTTCGAGCAAGATTTTGATAGGATCTCCTACCTCCTCGTCTTTCTTTTAATCCGCCATGGGAGGCCGTCGGGATTTGCGAGGCTCGTCTAGCAAAGGTTCGACCAGTTCAAGCCCTAACTCCTTATATGCCAACCTCGTTGGGGACATGCAAAGAAAAACAGAGAAAGAGCAGACCGCTCTAATACCACTAATCCGGATTTAAACGGGAACACAAAAAATTATAGAGATAACCATAAATACAGACATGCAGCAGAAATAATACTTCATTTCGTTAATGGAAAAGACTGAAACATGCTTACAAACAGAAATGGAAATAAACTAGCTCGGGCGATGGTAGCTTATCTTTGAGGAGAGATGTGGTGGCTACATGCCTCTGAACTGTCTTACAATGCAGCTTGAAGGCCTATTTATTGTTGAGAAACAATGGAAAACTCTAAACATCCAAAACCTAACCCTAGGAGATGAAGCGTCAAACTATGGGCCCCGTTTTAGGTAAATTTGTACATCAACTTCCCGGGGTTGTAACTTTGGCATATGATCTCTGTTTGAAACAATGGTGGGGGTCCAAGTGGAATTGGCAAGTGGCCGCCAATATCCACTTGGATCATTCCTCCCCCCTTGAGAAGCAATGGTCCCCATTGCGTTGAGTTACTCCATGAGATGATGAAACTACTGCTGAACTTGGTCCTTGGTGAGCCACTTTCCTTGGTGAAGGAGTTGGCATGCTTTGATAACTTGATACAGTTGGATCTGCTGCTGGCGAGTGTGTTTGATCTACGTTTCCATGATCCAATCAGTTGTAGCTTGTTTCATGCAATTTGGATTTAATTTTGTTGGTGTGAGTTGTTCTGCAATGTCGAATGTGTCTAGTAATGGTGGAAAGGATGGCGAAGGCGGTCCACATGAACACTGGGTGTAGGCCAATGAATGGGGGAATGCTAAGATCAAATGCATTGTCTACCATAGCCTTGGTAATGATGTAAGTACCATATCAGAGTGGTGTGAGTTTCTAGAAGGCTCCGGTAAGGCATTCCTTTTGCAAATGCAACCAGACTTTGTTGCCCACCTTAAACTTTTGTGGCACCCGATGTTGATCATGTCACTGCTTGTACTTGGCATTTGATTTCTCTAGAATGTCATGGAGCTGCTGGTGAATATGTTGGATGTGCTCGATGAAGTTGTTTTCCTTATTTGTTTTGGACTGGACATGAGCCGAATCTTCTTGAGTAGCTGCAAATGGCATGGCCACATAAATGGGACATAGTTGTTGGAATGCCAAGCCCACCTGAAAAGGGTTGTGGCTAGTCGAGCTGTGGAGAGCTTGGTTATAGCTGTTTTGAACATAGGGGAGGCTCTCATCCCATGTGCGTGGATGCTTTGAGTTGTACATGCGTATAATGTGTACGATCATCCTGTTGACAACCTCTGTCTGGCCATCAGTTTGGGGATGAAAGGTTATGGACTTAGTGAGTTTGATATCCAGCATCGACTAGAGACTGGACCAAAATGTACTGAGGAAACCGCTGTCTCGATTTGAGATGATAGACTGTGGGATCCCAAAGTGTACCCCCAATCATTCAAATAAGAGTTTAGCAGTGGCTTATGTTGTGATATTCTTCTTGCAGGCCGCCATAATGGCCATCTTCGAGAACCTGTCAACAACTACAAAAACACAGTCATTTCCATGCTCAGTAGAAGGAAGGCCCGACATGTAATACATGAAGATGGATTCCCAAGGTCGACTAGCGGTAGGTAGCGAAGTATAGAGGCCTTCCTTCTTGATCGTCGGTTTGGCAATGGTGTAGGCAATGCAGGATTTGATGTACTTCTCGACATCTTGTCGAAGATTCAGGCAATAGAAATACTTTTGTGGTACTTCCACCGTTTTCTTGACCCCGAAATGCCCAACAGCCTAACTGTAGTGTGCTTCCAAAATCATCTTGGAACGCTCGCTTGAAGGAACACAAAGGTGACCCAAGTGGCATAACAGAGCATCCTAGAGGTGAAAATCTGGAACATGATGCCCCTCCAAGAGTGTCTGGTATTTGTGGCCGAATTCTGGGTCGCTTTTGTAGAGAAGTGGCCAATCAGAAGTCTCGTGCCCATAAGAGTTAAGCACGGTGGTTAATGCCATGATCGGTGATCGACTAAGGTAATCTGCAACATTATTGGTGCTGCCCTTCTTATACTTGATATTAAAATGGAACCGTTGTAGGTATGTGGAACACTTCTGATGGCAATCATTCTGCAACTTCCCTTGGGTCTGTATGAACTACAGGGGTCGATGGTCTGTGTGGATGACCGTTTCCTTCCCCAAAATGTAATGCTTCCATTATCGACAAGTCTGCACAATGGAATACCTCTCTTTGTCATAACTGGGATACTTTCAGACTGTGTCTGAAAGTGTCTCACTGTGATATGCCACTAGATGCCAGTGTTAAGTAAGGACTGCCCCAATAGCATAGTCAGAGGCATCTGTCTCGATCTCAAATGGTTGTTACAAGTTTGGTAATGTGAACACTGGTGTCGAGCAGAGGTGATGTTTCAACTTTGTGAATACCTTCTGTTGAGATTCAGACCAAAAGAATTTTGCTTTCGCTCCTCCCTTCGTGACTTGACTCATGGGCTAGGTGATATGAGAAAATCCCAACATGAACCTGTGGTAGAAGTTGGTAAGACCCAGAAAGCTGCGGAGCTCTGTCAGAGTGGTTGGAGATGGCCAATCTCGAATGACTTGGATCTTGGCTGGATCCACATTCACCCCCCGTTCATCAATACTATATCCTATATACTAAACTTAGGTCATGCCAAAAGTGTATTTCTCCAAATTGGCACATAACTTGTGTTGCCACAGTGTTTGGAGAACCTATTGGATGCAGTGGAGGTGCTCTTCCCAACTCTGGTTGAAGATCAGGATGTCATCCAAGTACACCGCTACAAATGAGTTGGTGAATGGCCATAAGATGTCATCCATTAGCCTCATGAAGGTTTGCAGGAGCATTCGTCAACCCGAAAGGCATAACCAACCATTCGAAAAGGCCCTCCTTGGCTTTGAAGGAAGTCTTCCACACATCGGAGGGTTCGATTGGTACCTGGTGAAATCATGACTTCAAATCGATCTTGCTGAAATATTTTTCCCCCTTCAGTTGGTCAAGAAGATCATCAATCCATGGGATCGAGTACCTATTCCGGCCAGTGATCTTGTTTAGTGCCTAATAGTAAATACAGAGTCTCAAAGTCCCATCCTTCTTCTGTACCAATACGATTGGGCTCCCACAGGGCGATGAACTTAGTCGAATGTGACCTTTCTGCAGCAGCTCCTAAATCTACCTGTTGATTTCATCGTTCTCCAGAATGGAGCGTCGATAGATTGGTCCATTGGGCAGCGGTGCACCTGGGGTTAGATTGATGGAGTGTTTGACTTGACAGTGCAGAGGAACGCCTGTGGGGTAGGTAAAGATGTCCTTGTACTCCTCCACGACCTTGTCAATCTGTAGTTGTCGTGCGGAGGGGCCCTTTCTGGAGGTCATGGCCACTGTGTTCTTCTTTCCTTGAGGGCATATCATCAGGAAAACAAATTTCCCGGTTTTGGAAATAAGCTTACAACATTGTTTTGTAGTAACCAAAGAGATGGCAGTAGACAGTGTTGCCTTCGGTATCTTATACAACTTATTTCCCAAAGTAACAATAATAGCACGAGGCCTTGACTCATACACAACATGCAACTTCCATAAGTATGGTTGGCCAAATAATACATCACAAACATCAAGGGGAGAAACATCACACAATACCTCATTCGTGAAGGGCTTGATGTTGTATGGAAGGTGACACTACTGGCTCACGCGAAGATCTCTTCTTTGGTCAAGCCACTTGATGGCGTACGGTTGTGTATGCGTTGTGTTCGGTAAGCCCAGCCACTTCATGACCTCTACCGAAATGAGGTTCTTTTGGCTCTTGCTGTCGACAATGAACTGTAGAAAGGGGCCCTTTACCCATATCTGGGAGTGGAAGAGGTGCTCCTCCTCCTTTGGATCTTCAGGTTCCTCCTTCTAGATCTTCGTGGTGGCAATGGTGGCGTTGGGCTCTTTATCGATAATCTGCTTCGCTTTTTCATTCCCCTTATCGGGTTCCGACTTAGAGTCGAAACATGCATATGATTTCGAAGAATTTAGCTTGACCACTAGTGATTGCTTGGCCCGACACTCACTTATGTTGTGAGTGGAGCTCTTATGGAACTCACACCACTTTCCCATGTCCTTCTTCGGTTTCGCGATGTTGTTCTTTGCTTGCGGCTTTGGCAGGTTCTCCTGGGCCACCCCACCTTAGCTTTATCCTTTGTTTAATGGTTTGGGGGCACCTTTCCCTTGCTTCAGATTTGTAGATCCAAAGTTTTGCTTCTTCTGTTTAAACTTCTGCTCAATCTTGACAACGTATTGGTACGTCGTGCCAAGCGAGGAGATGTGCAAGAACTCCATCTCGTCCTAGATGTACCTGTGTAGGTAGCTGCGTATTTGAGTACCAAATGAAGCTTAGAATCCTTGATACCCAACTTTGTGCAAATGGAATGAAAAATATTGGTAAACTTCGACACGTCTTGGTCCCTTCCCTGTCGTAGCATGGTCCACTTTATGTATTTATCCTCATAGCTTTTGACAGGGTAGTACTTCTCCTTGATGGCATTCCGAAATGAATTCCAAGTGGGTGCGGCTGAAAACAGTGAGGTCATACTTTCATCCTTCTACTCGCAGTAGGTTTCCCACTAGTCCTTGACGTGGGGGCGGATTTGAGAAGAGTGAAAGTAATCTTTTCCCGGCTGGAAAAATCATGAACATAAAAATACCCTTCTAGTAGATTTAACCATTTATCGGCAACACCCGCATCTATCTAACCCTCAAATACGGGAATGTTAAAGTTAACTTGTACCTTAAAGGGTGTGGCGCTTCCAGAGTAGCTGCTGGAATTAGATGTGTCGCTCCTGGGAAGCTGCTGAAGGATCTGGGAAAAGTTGTCCATCATCGCGTTCCTTTGTCGCTTGAGAGCCTCTTTGAGCAAGATTTTGATAGGATCTCCTACCCCCTTGTCTTTCTTTTCATCTGCCATGGGAGACCGTCGGGATTTGCGAGGCTGGTCTGGCAAAGGTTCGACAAGTTCAAGCCCTAATTCCTTATATCTCGATTTCGTTGGGGACATGCAAAGAAAAACAGAGAAAGAGCAGACCGCTCTGATACCACTTATCCAGATTTAAACAGGAAGGCAACAAATTACAGAGATAACAATAAATACAGAGATGCAACATAAATAATACTTCATTTCATTAATGTAAAAGACTGAAATATGCAAACAGAAATGGAAATAACTAGCTCGGGCAATGGTAGCTTATCTCTGAGGAGAGATGTGGCAGCTACATGCCTCTGAATTGTCTTACAATGAGGCTTGAAGGCCTATTTATTGTTGAGAAACAATGCAAAACCCTAAACATCCAAAAACCTAATCATAGGAGATGAAGCGCCAAACTATGGGCCTTGTTTTGGGTAAATTGGTACATCAACTTCCCAGGGTCGTAATTTTGGCATACAATCTCCGTTTGACGTGCACAATACCTCGTTAGAAAGATATATCTGAGGAATACAACTTTAGGAATAGAAACATCAGGCGATGGACCCATGTTGCTCCCAGTTTTCCCAAAGAACGTCGTTTAGGGCCTCAAAATGGCTCCGGAAGTTCAGGGCCCGAAAACTGCTAAAAAACATAAATTGTGCTACAATTAAGGAAACTGAAAAATTGAAAGAAACAATGGTGGGGGTCCAAGTGGAATTAGCGGGTGGCCACCAATATCCACCTGGATCATATAACTTAGGAAGAAAATAGTTTGTAAATATTGAATTTGTGTATGTCTATTAATTAAACATGAAGTTTTGATGGTTATGAATATGAATCTTTATATGTGTGTGTGTGTGTGTTTACCTTATGAAATATAATGAATACAAATATGAACCATTGTCATTTAGAGTTATTTTAATGTTATATGCATATTATGATTTAGAGTTAAAAAATTGTTTGTAATTTTATTTATAAAAACAAAATTACAATATAACAAATTGAATTGAATTGATTTTTTTTTTGTTCACTCAATATTATGTATAATGACTATTTTTTTTTTTTTAATATTTCGTTGCACTAACATCTGTTATATTAAACCAACATTTAAATGTTTATGCTAATTTAGAGATAGTACAACATCTACCGAATACTAAATTGTAAAACATCTTATTATATTGTAATCAATTTATGGTAAAAAAGCTTTGACCTCACAAAATTTTCAAATAAACTATAAAGTTTATTAAAGTTTTAAAAAATTAAATAGCAAATTGAATTTTTTGGAAATTAAAAATTAATTTTGAAATTTGAATTTCTATTTTATTGGTTCATTTACATGAAATGACTAATTTTAATGGGTTTAACATTAAATTGTAAAAAAACAATATTTCAAAAAAAAAAAAATCTTCCATACCACCAATTGTCATAACAATTAATAAATAGTACACCTATCACATCTTAATGTTATTTATAAATTTTATTATAAATCTGAATATTATTTATAAATACTACACGATCAAATCTAATTTTTTATTATTTATAATAAATATTACACCAATCAAATCTTAATATTATTTATAAATTGGACACCTATTGATTATAAATATTATTTATTATTTATAATAAATATTACACCTATCAAATTTGAAAATGGATTGTTTTATGTAAGAAGGAAGATTTGTGACATATGAAGGCAACGACTATATCTTCATGATTGTTCACTAGCCATTATAACTAAAAAAGGTAGGGAGGTTTATTGTTCCTATTTATCATCATAATTGTTCTCGAGATGTTATAACTAAAGATGGTGGGGGAGAAATGTTCAAAATTGAACCCTTCCTTGGTCTCCTAGCCCTTCATAGAAGGGCTTAAAAGAATTACACTTTGGAAAGAATTAAAATATCAAAATTACTCGTCAATTACAAAGGTTAGATTAAATTTTTATATTTCAAAAGAAGGCAAATATTTTTAATTATTTGTGAAAACTTTTTTAGGTTTACGAGAATTTTGAGTTTGGACCAACACATAAATCACTCTGATTAGTGACAATTTCGTAAAAGAGACTAGTTAAAGTCGAGATGACCTCATACGATTTAATATTATGTCATGATTTGGGGACATTTCTCTAAGGCCCCCAACTTATGTTAACATGATGTAACCTGCAACAGTAAGACATGCAATAGTCATGGTACTATTACACCTAGCACAGGGTGGTCGAGCACATTGAATACCCATTCAACAATTTTGTTCGGGCTCTCTCTCCTCCTTAATTATCCTTGAGTGTTATTTCCGTGCATCCATTTTTTCCATTTTCATTTGAATTGCAACCCATCATCCATATAAGGAAAATTATTGTTCAAAGATAGACTATAAAGTACTCTTCATTATCCTCCTCATATCTTTATTCGCATTTGGTTTTTCATTCTATGGATTCATTAATGCAACACTCCTTGAAGTAATGGCAACCTTTGTGGTCACACAATGTATCCTAGGCACCATAGAATCCACACCCTGGGAAATCAACTATGTGGCTAGATACCTAGGATGCAATTGCTTGTCATCCTTCCATCTGAGGCATGGGTGTTGCAGTTGTTTTCTACATTGTTAATGGTGGAAATTTTTATTTTCATAATTATATGAATCTACCAACTATGAAAAGAATATTTATCTTATACCAAGGGTATTGGACTCCAAAACTATACCACTCTCATTCAAACTCTTGCTTATTTTGCTTCATTGCTTGAATCCATAAAGATTTCTTGTCCAAGTACCATTTTTCATGAAGCGTTTGTTCTATGTCATAAGGCTACATGTTTCCTTGAATTTTACAAAACATAATTTAACAAAGCATTGAATAACCTATCAAGAAATCTCTAGTCAAATCCTATAACATCTTGCTAAGGTTTAATTTTGTCTATCTCAATCTTGATAAGGGATTTTTAATTTATGAATTTACTTATTCTATTGTTTTTATTTATTTAATAGTTGTAAATCTCGAAAATGTGTCCTGTTGGTCATCCTAAGAAGGATAAGAGGAACTATTCAATTGTTGAATCATTTGGTCTTGCACAACATTCTAATCAACCATGTAATATTCAAAATATAGTTGATGCTCATCTACATGAATATGATGAATCAAATAGTGTATAGCTTGTTGAAAGAGAAAACCCATCAAAGAAACACAATAATATTCAAATCTAAATCAAATAAAAGATTTACATGGGCTTATGTTGTAAAATATTGTAATGGTAATGAAAGGATAAAATATTCTTGACGTGTTAAATTTAAAAGTGAGGCTCCATTGGCAAAATAGGTGACTACCACTCTTCAAATTAGTGGTCTAAGTGGCTATGAAAAATCAAAAGCTCATAATTTTTTTTACAACTTTTGGAGGGAAAAAGAAAATGGAGCAATATTTCAATCACTAAACATGTAGAACTAATAGTAGATGTTGAGGAGAGAATTATATCATTGTTTGAAAATATGTATTTGTTATTATACATTATTTATATTTAGAAATGTATAAGTCAATATGTTACTTGAATGTGTATAAATGCACTCCACACATGCTTCTAATAGATGAATATTTTGCATACACAAATACCACACCAAGAAAAGAATTTCTTCAAGTTTGTAGAAACGTGCATTGGAACAAACTTAAATATAAGATTTTACATAACCCATTTTACTCAATTTTAGTTGATAAAAGCACTTATCAAATTATGGAGCACTAATTGATTATTTATATTACTATTTGACGAATGCAGGAAGAGGTCAGTGTTTAACAAAGTTTATATGTTTGCTTCAAATAAAGGATGGAATAGTTCAATGTATATATGATCGAGTGAGAACTCTTTTAGCATAAATGGATTTATATTTGATGAAGTTTGTTGGTTTTAGTTCAAATGATGCATCTTCCATGAAGGGTATTCATGAAGGTTTATCTCCAAATACTTTTGAAGATCATCAAATGAATAAAAGAAACATACGTAAACCTCTTTTTAATGGAATATTAGATATTTTTTTTCTTATTTACTAGTTATATTGAAATTTTATAGTGTTTTAATGTAACTAGTCTTTACATTTTTAAGATTTTAAATATTTAGAAAGACATTATTTTATTATTGAATTCTTTTTATAAGTGATTTATTTAATACATAATTTCTAATAAAATGTAATTTTTTTTTTATAACTTTTCATCTTTAAAAAATTAGATGCCTATATGTACTTCCAAATATTTGTGAATTTAAAAAAAAAATTATAAATTTAAAAAAAAAAATCAGATTCAATTTTCATCCCTCAATCCCATTCTAAAGCTAAATTATATATTGAATTGAAAAATGCATTTATATTTGTGGGTCTGTTTTTATAACGTCTTGGCATGCAAAAATGGAGAACTTTGAAAATACATTAAAGTTTTTTTTACTTTTCCTTAACCCATAGGAAGCGCGACCCGGGATTAAAGGAATTCCCGATTAAAAATTACTTAAACCGAACAAAGTGTCATGTGGAATAATTTAGAATAAAAGACATTTATATTTTCAAAATAAGGAGAAACCAATTTTCAACTCAAAACATTTATATTAAAGTAAAAGGTGGATGATTTCCACCTTTTTATTGAAAATAGGGTTGCATGGCTAGATATCAAGAGAAGTTTTCAAATTACAAAAAAAAATACATGTTGGTGCATCTTTAAGTGAAGAGCATGATAAATGTTGAGGTGAATTTTTTATTAGAAACAATGATGGATAGTGATGCATTAATTAGTTAATGAATTTAGTTAGAGATTTATGTGTATTTTGTAATTATTTATATAAAATAGTGAATCAATGCTATATAAGTTATGCATTATTTAGTCATTGAATTTAGCAGTGGATTAGATGCTCATATTTTGCCGATCAAGTAATATAAAATAATGCCAAAGTACAATATAG
The DNA here is from genome assembly GCA_000404065.3 of Pinus taeda. Taxonomy (NCBI): domain Eukaryota; kingdom Viridiplantae; phylum Streptophyta; class Pinopsida; order Pinales; family Pinaceae; genus Pinus; species Pinus taeda. Next base: position 249,844 of record APFE030345571.1, read on the forward strand.
AAAATAATTTTCAAAAAAAATATGACAGGTAAAGGGCTCTTGATGCTGCGGTACTTGTTTGACATTTTACCCTTTATGTTGGGTAAATTTGAAAAGATCTCGTTGGATAAATTTGGAAAAAAATTTGAAAAAATTCCGTTGGCCTTCAAAATGCGGTGAATTTTTATGAGCAGCAGATTAGATGTTCATACTCTGCGAACCAAGCAAGGGTAGTGCTGCACAGTCTAATTGTTTGACATTTTTCCCTTTTATTTTCGGACTTTTGGATAAAGCTGGAAAGATTGCATTGACCTTCAAGAGCGCTGTATTTTTATGAGCAGCGGATTGGATGCTCATATTTTGCAAACCAAGCAAAGGGTCGTGCTGCATCAGTCTAACGGTCTGAATTTGTTTCCTTTTATTTTCGGATTTTCTTGTAAAAATTTGGCAGTGTGTTTTTGGAA
>APFE030345572.1:0-62254 GCA_000404065.3 Pinus taeda
TGAAGGACCCAGATGCTACCATTCTTATTTCAAGGTATGCATGCATAGATTTTTAAGGAATTCATGGTTTCCCAAATCATTTTCCCAAGGATGCATATTTTCTAAGGAATGGTCCAAAATTCAATGGAGAAGACTTGAGTTTAACGTTGAAGCATATATTAGATTTCTGTCATTTTGCTGAGCTTCTTAGAGTTAAACATGAGGATGTTTGCATTATGTTATTCTATGATTCATTTCAAGGGAAATGTAAACAATGGATTGAAAGCTTTCCTACCAAATCTATCAAGTCATTTGAAGACTTTTGGCTTATGTTTATGGACGAATGGATAGATAGATCAGAGGTGTTGGCAAGTTCTCCTTTAGTTCAAGGTTTCAAACAATGGAATAATGATCATAGTAATGGAGATACAAATGAAAATTTTTCTTTGTCCTTGTCTTCGTATCTAAAATCATTTGAGTGCAAGTTAGAAAATAAGATGAAATTTTTGGATGAAGTTGCTAAGGACATTGAGAAAGACATTGAAGATTTAGAAGGTCAAATTCAGGCATATAGTTTTCATAATCATGATCATTATTTTCAGAAGCTTTCTGTGACAGAACACAAGGAAAGAATGTTGGTTCCTTTCTCTTTCACGATTGAGGAATTGTATGCTGTTGTTGAAGATCAGTTTGCAGAGCCAGAAAGTTACAAGAATCATCTAGCTGATCGTGTATTATGGGATCCTATAGCTAAATACATGGAAGAGTTTTACTCTCCAGTGTTTCAGCTTTTCTATGAAAATCAGAAGCCATTTCAGTGGCAGTGGTCATCACAATATCATAATGGCTTTGAACTCCAATGCAGTCAAAAGAATCAAATATCAGATAAGACAAATGACTGGCTACATTGGAAATTTCACATTGATTGAGCTGAATGAAGTTTGAAATGGATAGGGTAGGTAGGTAGGAATATGCAAATAAGCTCAAGGTTGACTGAGCATTTTTTTTAGTAGATGTAGATTCCTTTTTCATACAGTGATCATCAAGCTCAAGCCCGAGGTGAAGGCCCAAGAAACTTGAAGGGGATGCTTGTCAAGCAGATTTCCATTTATCATAAGAGGATAAGGCACTGGACCTGCGAGTTTTTAGTGTACTACAGGAGCACACTATCCCAAGTGGAGCCACTGTTATCACTTAGAATTAAAATTTTATGTATATAGTCCTTTTTCCTAGTTAAATGTCAAAGGTCTGTGTCAAATGGTGTTCGTTTCATATTTCATACTTAGGATTGGGAGTTTCAAAGGTGTTTGTTTCGAATTATTCTCTAATCCTATTGGTTTCCCCCATCATCATTGTGTTATAAGCCATGTCTTGTCTTATTCTATCCACCGAGTCTTTTCGTGATTTCGCAATGTAACCTCCTATTGGTCAATTTCACAGTGTGATCATTGTTCAGTTATTTCGCAGCGCGGTATCATCAAGCCCTGTAGCAGCCTGTTTTATCAGAAAAAAATTGTTTTTACTAGTCAACTTACGGGAATTTTCCTGAGCAGCTGAGAACTCCATTTTGCAAACTGAAAGAGGTTTTTCTTCCTAATATGCTACACTACAAAAACCTCTTTCAATTTCTTCAAATTCATTCTGAGATGGGAGAAAAGGGTGACCAAAGTCGCGCTACGAAACTGCGAAACTGCTGTAGGTGTTATTTTAAAAAACACAGGAAAACAGATTGATGAAAGAATCAGAAATTTGCAAAGAGAACACCTCAGTGACGTGAAAGGGATTAAAGCAAGCTGCCACAGCCATTCAACATATGCCAGGTGTACCTTTAGTAAAAGGTAAAATGTTTTAAGCTAAGTTTGGAATTTTTGGTTATAAAGCCACTTTATTCTCGGTGATTAAGGTTTGAAGGAAGCTGCATACGAAAAGTTTTGGTTAGCACACCTGTCCATCAAAGAAGCCTCCAGTATATTAGGAACGTGGTAATGCGATGTATTATTAGGTTATTAAAGACTTAAGGGACCTACTGCTACATATTCTGTGATGCTAGGTGATGGAGAACCAGAACCGAAAGTTTAGGGATATTCTCAGCCAACATGGAGCGGATCAAAGTCTTCAGCATCCAAAGAAAACATGGAACATTAATTGCTTATCTCATGCCATCTCAGCCAAATGCAAAGGAAACCAGGTGTCAAAGTTGCAAGGAGGTTGCAAAATTGAAAGCACAGCTAAATAAATTAGTTGCTAAATGAAATTATTGATTCTGAGTAAGGTGCCTTCCTAAGTTTTGATCAATTTTGTTTAAGCTCCATCATTTTGAAGTCATCTAGGTCTCTAACACTTGTAGAAGAGGTCTGAAGAAGTCATGAGTTCAAGCAAAAGACGCTTCAAGGCAAATACACTCCGTTTTTGAAAAAACAGCAGTTTCGTAGCGCGCTACAAAACTGCTGTAGGTGTTGTTTTATGAGAAAAATGAGCAGTTTAATGGTGAGGTCAGAAGATTTTTGAAGGAAACGCCTAAGAAACATAAGGGATATCACTTAAGGCTATCCTAGCTATTCAAAGGATGACAAGTGTGCCTTTTTGTAAAGGTAAATTTTTTGTCTCAAGTTAAACTTTTGTAAAGGTACTTTATGACCAATTAGGGTTTAGCAGAAATGGCATACGAGGAGTATTGTTTTGGTTTATACACATGGCTATCAACGAAGCTTCCAACGCATCTGAAATATGGTGATGCTCATAAATTTTGGGGTATTAAAGAACTGGGTCATGTTGCTTAGTTTTTGAAGGATGGTAGGAGACAGGGACCAGAAAAACTGGGGTTTTGATCCTAGTGATAAATGATCCATCAGCGCCTTCAGGAATCCAAAGTCAGCCTGTTCTTTGCACCTGTAGCTCAGTCATCTCAGCCTAACCAAAAGCAGACAGCTGTCAAAGATCAAGAAAATAATCATGTTACGAGGAGAATGAAGTTAGAGTTTTAGTTTGATTAGGACTCTTTGTAATTACAGCTCAACACTTAGTGTATTTAATGAGTCTGTTAAAATAGATAGGGATAGTTAATGGCAGTCATCGAGCTCCCCTCATGCTGGAGGAGGAAGCTCCAAGTAGTTAGACTCTTGTTTCTATATATAGCTGAAACTTCTATGTAATCAGGGTTGGAGATTTATGATAAAAACAGAGTTTTCATGTTGGCTTATGTAAAAAGACTTTGACAGTAATGGAAGCAGTACTTTTTCTTCCCAAGATTCATCTTGTGTTTCAAATGCTCAGAGTGTATGTGGTTTGGTTTTTATTCTTCTTGTTTTACAGTTCACTAAATATGCAATCACTCTGAATTCACCTAGTGCTCAGACTTCCTGTGTATGTTTTTTGAATTGAGGTTCTTCTTGAGAAATGTTCTGAGTGTTGAGACATTATATGCCTTGGCTTCCATGATTGAGTAGCTAATAATTTACTGCAGAAGTGTATGACTCCATGAGCCCAATGGAGAAGCCTAATTTTGTTGTTCCAACCAGCTTAAACTTCATATACTGTTTAAAGAGTTAGCCATATTTTCTTGCCCTTAATGCATATCAAAAATCTGTGAGAGAGCCCTCTCTGACTAAGGAGGCTAAACCTTAGTCTAAAGCATGGTTTGAAATAGTTTCATGAAATCTTGCTAGGTAGCAGCCCTTAGTACATGATTTTATGATAACACAGACCATGTGGTTTTCCTCGATGTTGTTGCAGCGATTTTCGAGGCATCAACATTTTTGGTGATAGAAGGAGGGCATGAACTATGAATGGCGAGTAAATCAAAACCTATATACCATTCTGAGAGTAAATCTCCCTCCACCTCACCTCGGACCTCCCGTTTGCATTCTGGAACAATAGTATTCAAATGAGAAGAAGAGGAATCAACTACCACTGCTCAATCTCATCATACTCCAGATCGATTAAGTCCTGAGTCTCCTGAAGTTCAGTCTCTCATCCAGAAACTTCAAGGCTTTTCGATATCACCACAAAAATTTGAAGTATCTCAAGGCAGTGAGACTTCGCAATTCAATCTACCTCACCCTCTCACCAGACTTCAAAGTGGAAAGCTCGGTATTGAATCTACTGAGTTGCCTTTACCGAAAAGGAAAAAGGCTAAAAAGAACACTAAAGGATCTGACAGTGAGACCTTTTCTTCATCATCCTCCATTTCATCTTCTCCAGTGCGAAGTCAACCATCCACTCCCCCATTATACATTGTTGTTCAGCAGGGATCACCAACTGCAACATCCCAACCTATTCAATCTTCAATACCAACTCCTCCCCAAACACCTGGAATCTCATCGGCAATATCAATTGTTATTAGTTCTACGATGGCTCAGAATCCATGGAATAGTCCTGGTGCAGTCACTATGCCTGCACCATTACATCCATTAACTGATTATCCTGAGAAATGGTTGCCGAAATTTAATCCAGACGCTGGAACATTAGCCGAAGAACATATTAACAATTTCATGTTATCAGTTAATCTAAAAGGAGTAACAGAGGAAGATGTTGTTGTTAGGCTTTTCCCTTATACTTTACAAGGATCAGCTGGGTCTTGGTATTTTTCCCTAACCTCTGGATCCATTACTAGCTGGAACATTTTTCAAGAGCAGTTTCTCACTAAATATGGCGATGATAGATCTTTAACGACATTAATTAATGATCTTTCGAATCTTAGGATAGAATCTAGAGAACCTATCAAGGAATTCAACTCCCGATTCAATAAACCCTTGAATAAGATTCCAACCGACTCTAAGCCAAGTGAGAAAATCAGAAGAGAATGGTATATAACAACCCTACCTTCAAGTATAGCCATTTTTGTAGATAGAGCTGCAAAACCAACTTTAGCTGAAAACATGAAAGAAGTGCTTGCTGTAGAGAAACACATTATTGCTTTAGAAAAGAAAGCTGCTCTTGAAGATAGAAAATCCAAATAAGTTTCTTTTAAAGATGATTCAAAGAAGAAAACCTCTAAAGATCCATATGATATGGAGGGTCTACAAAAGGTCCTCAAAACAATGTCAAATGAAATGGTTGAAATCAAAAAACAAGTAGCAGAAACTTCAACAAAGAAGCCATTTAGAAATTTTAAGAAACCTAAGTCAAAACCACCAAATGTTATATCTAATGCAGACTAAGATCCTGAAGAGGAAGAAGAATATGAAACAATTTTACTATCGGATGAACCCGAAGAAGAGGAACTTGTCGAATGCCATGGAATGTGGGACTTCATTTTACCCAACTCCGATACAGAAAATGAACAAAAAGATTTCCCTGTGACTACCAGGAGTAAAGGTACTCCTGAACCTGTTCAGTTAATTTCAAAGAAAAGGAGTGCAGGTACCACTACTGCAAAAGAAAAGGTTCGCACAAAGAAATCAGCGGCAACAACATCCCAAAATCAACCATCATCCTCAAATATACCTTCAACATCTAAGACATTGGTAGTATCGGATTCAATGGATTACAATATTATTGATGATATGAAGAAGACAAAGGCAAACATTACTATCTTTGAACTTAGAAAACTCAAACATCAGCAAAAATTACTTCTTAAGGAACTAAATGCAGTACCTTCTTCACCTCTTCCTAGCTTTATGATTTCTAAAGCTGCAAATGATTTAGGTCAACCACCTTCTGGTAGAATTGAAGCTACTGATACAGTTTTAATCGGAGACAGATCAAATTCTCATACTCCCCCTTTTCTCTTGACTTATGAGATCTATAACCGAAATCTATACAACTGTTTGATTGACTCAGGGGCATCCTCTAATATAATGCCAGCTTCAGTTTGTTCCAAACTGAACATTTAACCCCAAAAATATGCAATTCATATTGTACAGTTGGATAGAACCAAGTTCCAGGTTTTAGGGGAAATTAACTCCGTAACTATCAGGTTATCAGCTGATCCACGAGTGGTTCAGAAAATTGATATTTGATTGCCGATATACCTGAATTTTATGGTTTAATCTTGAGTAGGGTTTGGTCTGAGAAACTCCACGGTTATATTTCGACCGATTGGTCCCATATGTGGCTACCCTATAAAGGAAAGCCAAATCAAATCAAAATCGATAGGGAGAAACATATGACCCATACTGTCACTGAATTTGAACAGGAGAATCAACCAATAGCATTTAATAACAATATTTTGGGGAATTACTCTTCCAAATCATTCTTTGGTAATTTCACTGCCCAACCATCTCCTTTCTCAGTAAATAATTTCACATCCCAAATTGAAAATTTTTCACAAACCGTAGGTCAAGATGTCTCAATATTGCTGAGAAAACTGTAAATAAAATTGTTGATAATTCTTTATTTTGGTCACTATACTTTGATGGGTCTAAATATAGTGAAGGTGCAGGAGCAGGGTGTATTTTAGTTAGCCCCGAAGGAGAAAAAACTAGGTTATCATGTAGATTGGAATTTGAATGCACAAATAATACAGCTGAGTATGAGGCCTTAGTTCAAGGACTATATAAAGCTATTGGTCTTAAAGTTCAATATTTGAAAGTGTTTGGTGATTCAAAAATTGTCATAAAACAAGTTAGAAATACAATTCACTGTCTTTCTAGTCATCTCAAACACTATCAGTCTTTGGTGAAGGAACTCATATCTCAATTTTTAGCATTCAATATTTCTCCTATCCCTAGATCCTAGAATGCAGCAGTAGACTTGCTAGCTAATGTTGCTTCTAAACTCCTACCTTCCGAAGATTACAGCCCAGACAGATTTTCAGTAGAGTTAATTTTTAGACCATCAATTCCCGACAATGTCACCAATTGGCGAGTGTTCAATCATAACGAAGACATTATAAATTTCTTGACTTCCGACAAGTCCTACGATGATCAAATCATTGATGAAAGTGATCATGACCTTCAAATGAAGGAAAACCAGGAAGAAAATTCAATACCGAAACCAGTGGTTAAGCTAGAAGATCTTTATGATATTAAAGACAGGTTTAAATAGCTGACCAATTTAAAGCTCCAAAGTTCCACTTTAAGATTTGAATTGATAAACCTAGGTACTAAGGAAAACCCTCAAAACATCAATTTGGGATTAGGACGTTTTTTGGAAGAAAGAACAACATTCATTAGATTATTGCAAAAAAATAAATATGTCTTCGCTTGGAAATATGATGATTTAAAAACATACGATGCATCGATCATTCATCATACTATTCCAATGCTTTCTGAACAAAAACCAGTTCAACAGAAGTTAATAAAAATCCATCCTAACCTAGAGAGTCAAATAAAAACCGAACTAAATAAACTCTTGAAGGCTAAGATCATTTTTCCTGTTCGACATTCAAATTGGGTCTCCAATATGGTGCCTGTTAGAAAGAAAAATGGCGACATAAGGATTTGCATAGATTTCAGAAATCTTAATAAAGCAAGCCAAAAAGGTAACTTCCCTTTACCTACCATGGAGCAGATACTCCATTCAGTAGCTGGTTTTGAGTTAATGTCCTTTTTAGATGGTTTTTCAGGATATAACCAGATTTTGGTTCATCCTGATGCCAGGCTTAAAACTACCTTTAGAACTAAATGGGGAACTTATGCCTACCAAAAAATGCCTTTGGGACTTATCAATGCAGGAGCTACATTCCAAAGAGCAATGGATATAGAATTCAAAGGATTGATCAATAAAACAGTAGTTGTCTATTTAGATGATATTACTGTATTTTCCAAGAAAAGGTCTAATCATTTACATGATTTAAATCAAATCTTTGAACGCTGAAGAAGGTATGGTATCTCGCTCAATCCAAAAAAGTCCTTTTTTGCTCTTAATCAAGGAAAGATCTTGGGCTTCATTGTTTCCAAAGATGGTATTTATATTGATCCAGGTAGAATTAAAGAGATTTATGATATTCCATTCCCTCATAATAAAAAATCTATGTAGTCATTTTTGGGTCAAATTAACTTTGTTAAAAGATTCGTTCCAAATTTTTCCCAGATTATTTTACCATTGCAAACAATGATTAAGAAAAATTCGGTGTTTAGATGGGGATCTACAGAAAAAGAGGCATTTGACTCTATCAAACAATCAATAATTAATGCCCCTGCTTTAAGCACTCCCAATTTTTCAAATCATTTCATACTGTATACTCTCGCATCCACCTCGTCCTATGCAGCAGTGCTGACTCAGATTAATGATCAAAACTTGGAGGCACCAATTTCATTTTACAGTTCAAACCTTCAAGGTGCTGAACTTAATTATTCAGAAGTTGAAAAGCAAGCCTTTGCTGTGTACAAAGCTGTCAAACACTATAGACCCTTCCTTTTAAAAGCTCACGCAAAAGTTATAATTCCTTTTTCAGCAGTAAGACAATTATTAATTCAAAGGGAATTAGGAGAAAAAAGGGCAAATTGGGTCATAGCATTACAAGAATATGACTTGGAAATCAAACTAGCAAAGATTGTCAGAGGCCAAGGTTTTTGCAGGTCATTAGCAGGAGCATCCAATATTCAAGAATCAGAAGGTACAGAACACATTGAAGAAATCAATTAGATAAGTATCACAGATCCTGAATCACAATATGCAGATTTGATTTTCTATTTAAAAAATGGATACGCACCTTCTAATCTTTCCTATAAAAACAAACGTGCCATTAGATTAAAAGCAAAAAACTTCATAATTGTAGATGATGTACTTTTTAGGCGGAATTATGATTCAATTTTATTAAGATGCCTAGAAAAACCTGAAGCGCAAAAAGTTTTGCAGGAACTACATGACGGACCAGTAGGAGGACATTTTGGAGCTGATACAACAACCCACAAAATCATTCATGCTAGATATTATTGACCCACCCTGTTCAGAGATACTCACGAATACGTAAGGAAATGCCGAAGTTGTCAAATCTCCAATGGAAGACAAAGAAAACCAGCTTTCCCTTTGCAACCAGTCAACATTGAACAACCTTTCGAGCAATGGGGATTGGATATCATTGGGGAAATCACTCCACAGTCATTCAAACAACATAAGTATATCCTTACTGCTACTGATTACTTTACTAAGTGGGTTGAAGCAATTCCTCCGAAGACAACAAACTCTGAAGTAATTATAGAGTTTATAGATCAATTCATTATTACCAGGTTTGGTGTCCCAAACACTCTTGTTTTCGATAATGCATCTTATTTCTCTGGAAATTCTATGTTTGAGTTCGCTATCAAAAGAGGGTTTAAATTGAAATATTCTGTGAATTATTATCCTCAAGGTAATGGTTTAGCATAATCCACCAATAAAAATCTCGTCAAAATCATTAAGCGAACTGTTGAGCAGAATCATCAAAACTGGCACAAATCTTTGATATTTGCACTATGGGCTGACAGAATAATGCAAAAGGCTTCCATAGGTACTTCTCCATTTAATCTTGTATATGGGAAGGAAGCAGTCCTACCAACCAATTTATTACTTCCATCTCTAGCCCTAGTGCAGTTTATTGAAGAAAGTCCCTCATCTTCTATCCAACTAAGACATTATCAAATTTTAAAATTAGAAGAAGAAAGGGAAAAATCCAGAATTATACATGCAAAACATCAGCAAATTATCAAGTCATCTTTTGATTCAACTTCATCCAGTTCAAAACAATTACAAGTTGGTGATCTAGTTCTGAAATGGGACAAAGCCCATGAGGATAAAGGAAAACACACTAAGTTTCAAAAAATGTGGCTCGGACCATTTCAAATCAACGAGAAGATAGGCCATTCTACTTTCATATTGCAAGATCTATCAGGTAAGAGAGATTCTCTTCTTGTAAATAGCCTTATCTTGAAAAATTCTTCAATTGAGGAGGTAACCCCTTCTCCTTTTGTAAATATTCAATTTTCAGCAAAATTTGTGTTCATAGTTTTTAGGATTATTGGAAAATAAAGTTGTAAGATATCTTCCATTGGCCTTTTATATATTGAAAAAGTTGCTCAAAAGAAATAGTTTTGATATTTACTTTTAAAATGGAAACCTTAAACAAAAGGAAAATTTCTAGGAAATTAGGTATATTTAGATTATGAAACCCCATTTTATTTTTGCGAATCTTCTTGAGATTTAGAGCTACTGTAAATCATTTTAATGTTTTCAAATGGCCAAAAACGGTTATCAATATAAAAACAGAAACTGATTCAATCTTAGCATCTTCAACTCTTACCCTGTCATCCGTGCTCTCTTAAGGAGAAAATTGTCCATCCCATTCATCAAAGTTTATGATTACTCAAAGTGTAATTCTAAAATATATTTGATATAAAAGATAAGGGGTCTTATTACAAGCATGCTTACCATGATCATTGGGGAATAGTTCAACTGACATTACCAATACTACATACCAAAACAGGGTAATGGCTTATAATAAGACAAGGGTCTCATCACGAGCCAGCTTGTTCAGTTAAATTACAACCAGTGAATGGCATTGTCAAATAACTGGCCACTAAACCACGACAATGGCTTTTTATCTTGCAAAATAAGAAAAAAGAAAAAGAGATACAAAATATGAAGGCATATTTTTGGATTCATTCTTTTAATTATACTCTGAAATGGATGGGATAATGGACGATTAAATGGTTAAAAGGTATCCCTGTTGAGACTATAAACGTTTGCTGGCAGCAGAGGCTCTACCTATGACAAATGAGTCATTATAAAGCTAAGTTGGAAAGGTTCTCTGTTTTATCATTATCAACCAATAAAGGCTAATTTAAAACTTAGAATGTATTTAATTTTAAAAAGAGAAGGAAATAGCGAAAATATTTATTATTAGATTTAGAATTTATGTATACCTAGTTATATTAGAATTCTCCTCTTAGATAAGATTTCTATATAAAGAAAGTTTAAGTATTTCAACATTTTTCAGAGATAACTGTTTCTCCCAGTGAATCGCCAATTATTGTGCTGTACAACAATTTCCCATTTCATAAAATTTTTCTTTTTAACCATAATATGAAATGGGTCCCTTTTAAATATACATGTGTGAATAAAATTGGTATCAACTCATCCTTCATCAAAAGGTCCAAAGGAAATGATATATTATAAACCTTTTGAACAAATATGAATCGGTCTTATGAAATAAATATATAATTCTTTATTATTGCGATAAAGTGATCGCAAGATCGCATATTGCAACAACAAGGAAAACATAATGTGAAGACCCATTGCTTTACCCCGATCCGAAAAGTGAATAACTATCGGTTATTGGGAAAGGCAAGCAAGTATAACAAAAGGCCCTCCCACCATTTCTCTGATGCGATATCGCTATTGGCAATCGGGGGATGTAGCGCACCACACGTCATGACACCTTTAAAACCTCTCGATGCGATAAGGTGTATCGCCATCGGGGATTGGGGATTTTGCAATGACATAAATATTACTACCCAAGCACATCTCCGATTGCGATCTGATAAAGCAAGGCGCGAGTTTCAAAATAGATTGAAAAGGCTTGCATGCATTATTTTAAGATTATTATTAAAAGTCTTCCCATTCCCGATAGCGAATTACTTGTGATTATCCGCCAAAAAACTCAAGCCACGCTTGAATGAATCATTCAGCATATAAACGATATGATGGGTATTTAAAATGATTGACAGGTTAAAGTGGCCAATTAATGAAGCAGTTATGTCGAGATCTCCCCTGAGATTGTATCTGCGACAGTATTATTTTAATCTTTCATTATTCGTTAATTGATATAACTCTTTCATATTGGCTCGCACCACCTATTCTCTGTATTACGTTCATTTTATTCCTTGCGCAGAGCTCCGCCGAAACAACAAGTTCAAGCCAAATGGGAAAGAAATCCAAGATATTTGCGGTAGCATCAGCTCCCGCAGTGATAGGGCAATCTACCACTGGTCCAGGACCAAGCAAGAAGGGATTGATTTCAGACACTACATTTCTTGGCCTCAGAAACACAAGATAGCAAAGCATATATAATCTAATTGAAGCTGAAGAGCCTAAAATGGTATCGGTGCAAGCTACTGCAGATTCAACTAGAAAATCGGAGGCTTCCCTGAAGGACTTAGCTGACTCATATCTACACCGAATAGCAGCTCGAGAAAAACTTCTTCCGTATACAGATGTAGTGCGATGGGCAGTAGAGGAAATCCCTGTTTTGAATAGAACATTCTGCACAGTCGATGGAAGAGTCTTCGGCTCATTCCAAACCTGATGATTTAAGAAAAATGTATCACTTGCCTGAACCACAAAAGAAATACAATAAAGCATTTCTTGAGAAGTTCACAAGTGAGAATGAAACTGAATCAGCCCCAATTCGGGAATGGAGATAGAAGCCCGCAAGGAACAAACATGAATCTTCAGGTAAGTACTCTGTAGATTCATTATGTTCTCCTTACTGTTACGCGGGGGCAATGATGTGTAGGATTTGGGGATTACATGATTATGCAATATTCACTATTGAAATGGTTCCTTTAATGGAAGCGACAGTTAACAGTGAGATAATGGATTGGGGAAATATATTGTCAGATAAACTAGCCACTACAATTCTTGAGTTTAGAAATAAAACTTGCGTGACCGATAGGTCTATTCCTTCATTTTATTTTAGTGCTTATATTTTAGATACTCTTTGTTTCAACTCTGAATTTCCTGTACTAGGGTGGAGATGGACTCCACAAGACCCCATGCCAATTAACATTTATCACCAAAAGCTGTGGAAAGCACACTATAAGGACCACCTGTACCAAATTTGTAATGCTTTTATGTTTCCTATTTACCGTGCCATTTTTGACAAGCCTGCCCTGAAGATTTCTTCACAAGCAGAGATTGACCTAACCACTCTAGGAAACTGGTTTGGGGAGGATAAGTTCACATACATAAGGGTTTTTGGTAGCCTTGCAAGGCCTCATGTCCTTCCTATGTACATACCTGACAAGCTGTTAGCCGAGAATTAGCCTATCAAATTACGACCGCAGGAACATCCAAGACTCTGAGGATTTCAAAAAAGCAAGCTTGGCCTACTTTTCCTTTGAGATGCGATGTTTATAATTTGCATGACTACAAGCATGCAGAGAAGGAAGCAGAGAAAATAAACATGCTAAACCTTGCAACCATTTCTAATAGGCGATTCGACCCAAGGAAAGTTGTCTACAATGTGCTTGAACAGGCCAAACTCACAAGGTTTGATCATAAGGAAGATGATTTTGATGATTTATTTTCTTCGGCAGAGTCATTATTCCAGGTACAAGCACTGGCCAAAATGAGATATAACGATGAAGGGCTAGTAGAATTCAATAAGCTAAGAGAACAGAGGTTGCAAACTCTACCTCTGGACTTATTAGCTACTACCCCAACAACACAATCAAGCGAGCCTAAACAACAACTCATTAACAAACCTCCTGCTGCACCAAAGATTCTCAAGAAAGATAAAGAGAAAGAGCAGGAGAAAGAACAAGAAAAAGTACAGGAGAAAGAGCAGGAGAAAGAGCATGAGGAAGAGCAGAAAAAGGAGCAGGATAAGGGCAGTGAAAATGTCAATGTGGATACCCAGATTGATCCTCAACTACTCCAAGAATGGTAGCAATTTGACTCCATTATAAGCAATCTGGAAGGTCTAAAAGGTGCCAATACACCCAAAGTAACAGATACACAGGATACAACATCAACAAAGGTTCCGAATGAAGGAACCAGCGGCCTACCCCCTAGCACGAATTTAGAAATAATTCCAAAAGATCCCTCTGATCAAATCATTTTGTAGGTGGAGGACATACCTCCATTAGATGTCTTTTACAGTCCAAAACACAGGGCTGTAGTGAAAAGACAGCGGAAAAGGAGAAGACTTTATCAACCTTCCTTGTTTCCAGAGCAAACAGAGACAGCTAATGTAGTTTGGAAAGAAGAGTTTGACTCTTCCGATGACCTAATGAAGCTTTCTCAGTATGCCGGAGCTTATTCGACAGCCACTATGGACAAGGCATCGGAAGTGAGTAATCTACTTAAAGAAAAGGACCAAGCAATTGTTTTGTTGCAAACACAACTGTCCGAAGCACAACAGAAAGTTGAACAGTTGGAACAACAATTATCAACATAGCAACAATTAAACAATCAATTGAATAAGCAGTTGCTTGAAGAAAAACAGAGAACAGACTCAAGCGCAATACAAAAGCAGAAAGAATTATCAGAAGCATTGGCCAGGTTAAAGACGATGAATGAACTAATGGCGAAAATGAAAGATGAGAAAATCACTTAGCTGTCACTTCAAGTAGAGAAGTTCAAGAGTCTTCCACAACCTGTCAATTTCAGAGCCAAAGCGCTACAAATTAATAAGGCATTGGTGACATAGTTAAGACTGTTATGTCATAACATTTCTCTGGTTGAGCCCCTTTGTGATATAATGGCATCAATAGTTAATAAATCAATTGATGCTAGACAGGATTTGGAACAGGCCGACGAGACCCTGAGAAATTTTCTTGCTTGGCAAGACACCAATGAGGGGAATGCAGCAAATCTACCCAAGATCCTAGAATCACACAAAGAGATCCTGTTCTTAGAATGGCAGTCACAACTGATGAAAGTAGAGAGAGAGGTTTCCAGATGTAGATTATCTACAAGTAACCTAATTGAATTAATCAATAACACTCTCTATCTGTCTAATATGATTTCACAATGTACCCCAGGTAAATTGTTGTCAGCTAAGACATTGGAGCAAGCATGCAATCAAGAGTTGGAGAAGAATGGAAGGTTAATCGTAGGCATCCAAAGTTTAACTTGGGATACCTATTGGTTTTTCTTAGTAAAACCATACAGTCAGAGGGCCACCCTCAAATGTTTAACCGATGCGATCGGTTGTATCATTCCCAAAATACATGATGCCACATACTCAGCTCAACTCCATTCTCGTCTCAGCCGCCCTCCAGAATTGGAACCGATGCTTGCAATCTGCCAACTTAGATCAAAGGGAGAACAACCGAAATGATGAATCATGGTGCCGACTACCAACAAACCTGCTGTGGAGAAGATATTCAAGATTTATTTGTACCAATTAAATAGCATTTTATTTTTGTAGTTAGTTAGTTTAATTAGTATTTATAGATCCTTTCATGCATTTAGAAAGGGTCCTCGGTTTTTGTATAAGACTCAAACCTGGAAGTTGCACTATTGTGCTTCTGGTATATTTTTTTATAAAGACTGGGCCATTATTCCAAATTCTAATGAAAAAAGCTTTTATGGGATGTGCACTATTGCCTTGATGTGAAAGTATCTCTAAGTTGGAAAAATGAATTCGAATGCGATTGATATCGGGAATGATTTACAGCACATATGGTACTATTATCTATGATCTAGTTTCATTCTTTTATGTGAATCGTATTTGATTACTCTTGCTATCATTTTGATATATGTATGTGTTTTCAACAACACTCCTTATATTTTTCACTATTGGATGTTTAAGGGACGTTATTCTTTTAGTCATATATGTATCAGTGATATATAAAAGATAAGTGTAATAATGTTTTATTGATTACTTTGTTGAACTATTTGAACAAAGTAATTATTATATGAATGAATGTCTTTGTTTACCAAATAGAGTCATCTATATGCTTGTTTGTGGATAAAGATTATCAAACGTTACACTAAAAAAATAAATTTCCCGGGATAGGATAGTTATTCATATTTTCACTTTTAGATTAAATCATTCATCCATTACCATTTTACTAGAAAACCACTCATTTATGCATCCCCTTTTTATTCATCATTGGGAAACTGGTCCCATTATTTCCAGTCGGAGCCACCACACCAAACGGAAAAGGAGCTGTATTAAGGTCCGGACGAGGTGGTTTTCCCCGATGTTGTTGCAGTGATTTTCGAGGCATCAACAAGATCACAAGTAGGTTATTTGATCTTATCTGTTTATTGTAGGAAGAGGTTAAACATCTTTACTTCAGTTGTTCTAAGTGTAACTACCCACTTAGGGAAGATATACTTATTTGTAGGTATAAATTCCGTATAAAAAATTGGTGACCATACTAGGGAACGACCATCATCCCTGGTAGTTATCCCTTGTCTTAGTAGCACCAGTAGACTTTGCTTGAGTTCATTTACCTATATTAAATCATTTTGATGCTTTTTTGGTCAAAATGTGTGCTTATTTTTGTGCTGATAGTGCTCTATGGAATCAACACACTGTTGCTCTTGACACAGTGCACTGTAGAGCAGCTTTAGCCTAGAGACAGTGCTTTGCAATGCACTTTCTCCCACTCAGGGCCGCGCTAATCCCTATCAAGCCAAAAACCCATCTTTTTACTTGATTTTTTCCAAACTGTTTCACATCTTGTTTGTTGAATGGTCAATGTTTCTCTATCCCTGAAGTCCAAATTAGAATTTATTTTCCATGCCAACTTTGGATTTGTTTGTTCAATGTTTCTTTATGTTTTCTTTATCATTGTCGAATCAATTCCAAAGTTAGCTTACATTGATTAGTCTTTACTTTTCTAAAAAGGAAACTGTCGTAAAGTCTTCGTTTCTTGTGAAAAGCATTGATTGATCATTTCTGCATTTAGTTTCTTTATGTTCATCTAAACATTAAAGGAATGAAAATAAACACATGCATAATGCATTTAGAATTTTGCGTGTGCTTGTAGGAATGGTATAGGGAAAGTTGCATTAGATGTACTCTATGCTCTTTGTTTAAATATTCTGATTGCTCTATCCCTTTTATTTACGGTTTTCATTGTTTAAATCAAATGAAAAGAATGTTTCCCATCTTAGTTGCATTCTAGGAGTTTCAAAAACATTACACAATGAACCTGAAAGGCAAAATTTTAAGCAAGATCAACTAAAATTTATCTCAATTAACCTAATGGAGCATTGCAACTTAACACATAAAATTTAGAGGTCTAGGCTAGAGACGTGTTCTGGCGTCGTTAAACATAGCAGCTGTCACTAACGGTCTGCGATACATTCCGAGTGTGATACCTCATTCCATGTACATAAGTATATCGTAGCTCGTCCACGTACTTTCGGGTATATTGGGCAGTGTTATAGTACGAAAAGTATAGGGGAATGCTCTCACTGTGTAGTTTCGCATTAGACAAAGCTAACATAGATTGGGCCTCCACGTACTTTCAGTTATATTTGGGAGGACTACATTAGGTTGCTACCCATCCATAGGTAAATGAGTCAGCTGCCTTGTATACTGTGATACACCGAAAACAACATTTGGGGATATTACCCGCACGTATTTTAAGTCCTTGGCTCCTCCAAGCCACTATATTGCAGTTCACATTTACTTGGTAATTCTTTTTCCTAGATTACCCTATTTTTGTTTATTTCTTTTTATAATAAAATCAATCGGTAATCATGAAAGAAAATCAACCTTTACCCCGTCGTTCGCCTAGGACAATGAGTAAACCGCCTTTACCGCCTGAAGCTACACCTAGTCAGCGAAAGTGGTCTCGTTTAACTAAGTCTAGTACATCACAAACTTCTGGTTCTTCATCTGATTTACCAGAGTCACCTATACCGGTACGTACTATGATTCCAGTTACTCCTACTATTACTACTTTATCTGCTACTGAAGTGGAACCTTTAAAATTACCTGAGGACACTGAAGGTGAACTTAGTGAAACGGTAACTCAAGTTGTCCAACAAGAAGTTGATCCTCAACTAGAAGTTGTTCAAGAAATTCATCCTGAACCCGCTGCTCTTTTAGCAAAACACTTGGATCCCGAATTTGAACAACCAGAAGTTGTTCCCGTACCACAAGATGATCGACCAGTTTATCCTCAGACATCTGTAACTGTTGAGACTTCTCCTTTATCGCAGAGTCAAACACCAGATATTTATTATGAACCTGACGATGAAATCCTTCCACCCGGTGTTACCGGGAATAGTGTCCACTCGAATGCTGCTATTCCCACTAAGATGGGTGGCTATCTTAGAAACAAACAATCAAAGTCTACTATTGTTTTCTTTTATGAAAATAGACAAGAGGGGAACCAAGAAGACCAACCTAAGTCTTGCGTTTGATTTCCTCTCCTTCTTGATAGAGCTTCACTGCTTCTTCTTCATCTGCTCAGCTTCAAAAGAACCTATGGAATCACAACAACATACTACTATCGAAGAAACAAAGATCTAAACTCATAAATAATACAGGATCAGATGTGTATTAACCATATAAATGTATATATAAACAAGTACACAAGAATATGGAAGAAAACAAGAATATCTTTATTAAGATGAAAAGTGGCAAGAGGATTACAACCATATGCTCTGACCCAACATCATCCTCCAGCTAGGAAGCCCTTCTTCATCTCAAGCAAAGCTTAGATCACCCAACACTATGAATGTACACCAGAAAACCAACAACACTTCTCTATAAGGTACAAAGTTCCAGCCTCTGGATCTTTGTGATGAGGGATCCATATATAGATGATTACAGAGAGGTGAGTCATCTTCTAGGATCTTGATTAGTGTCTCCTCTCTGATAGTTCCTGCTTCCACTTGGAGAATGATGATCTCTTACTCATCCCTGGTCGAAAATGGAGTGGCAAGTGTCAGAGGGGAAGCTTTTGGAAGATTCCATGATCTTCCACCTAGCATTTTTGTCTCTGCCATTTGTCCATTCCCGACCATCGCACCCTACAGAGGAGCAAAACAGTGTGCATCACACCCTATACATTGAGAAGGTGATATGCATCACACCCTCTGCATTGAGCTTTCAGTATGGTCCAGTTTTGACCATTTATGAGCAGTTTTCAGTGGAGAAATTTTGGGAGATGATGTAATCAGTTGACCTTATTCCTTTAGGCAGTGAAGCAACACTTTTAGGGACTTAGGAGCTCTCAGTTTATGGACATTTGTGATTGGGGTTGAAGTGCCCAAAAATGTCTATAACAGGTTTGCATTCCTTTTTGGGCTCTCTGGCCCCCAGCTGCTATCCATTCAAATCCCTGTTGAGTGTTAAACAATCATTGCGAAACGGTCTAAGGTATGGTGGCCACCTGTTTTCAAACGAAAAGGACCAACGCGGGTGAAAATCCCCAAAGAATCGCTTCTCTGTTTACACAGAGAAATACACAGAAATACATAGGAAAAATGCTTATTAGCGGACTTCAAATTTTATACAGTCACACCTATAAACTCCATTGGGTCTGCCTTGATCGCAATCGCAAGTCACATCAGCTATGGGTCAAACATCAACACATGGGGAAATACAAAGAAATCCACAAAAACTAGACTTCAAATATATTTAAATCCAACCTATAATCCTAATCGGGTCCGGGTCTATCGCATGTCGCATATCGCGGGTCTTTGTATTGTTTCCATTCCACTCGCCAATCGCCAATCGCCGATATCGACGTATCGCATATCGTCCCTTCACAATGCCATGGGCCATGGTCCATTCCCATATATTGTTGCGATGCAATCTCCACCGTTGATCTGCGACCTTCAATCCAACGGCTTACGATCATTTCGGGCGATCCACTTGCACAGAGATTACCAGCCCAAAAAAGCAGTTTTCTCTCTCCTGCGATGTGCCACGTGTCAGCCAGTGTATGGAATTGGGCGGAACCTCTCCAATACTGCTTACCCCCTGAAGCCTGCCCGAAATACCGCTTACCACGAAACTCAATCCTTCGCTGTTTTATTTCATAACTCCTTCGGGTCCGCCTGTGTTAAGTCCTCCCTTTGGTTCCATGCGATATTGGTATTTGATCTAGACCGTTGATCTGCACGCTCGATCAATGGTTCACATTGTTTCGCTTGTATCGCTATCACATTTCTCTTAAGGCTAAGGCCCGTTTATACTGCTTGGCTTTCTTCGATGTGATTCAATCTCATTCGTTGATCCCGTAGATCCAACGACTCTTAGGCATTAAGGCTGCATTTCTCCGCTTTCAATTTAACTTGGGTTTTCTGCCATTCTTTCACTGTTTTTCCATGCAATAGTGTTTTCTGATATTTGAAGACTTAGAGGTTTAGAGGGTTCAAGATCCGTTTTGGATCATGGAGGATGGTCGAGATTGACAGTGGATTTCCTAGCCTTGTCATTTTTTGGATAGCCATGTTGATTGTGGGTTTATTTTCATTGTTGTTGTTTTGGTTGATTCTCATGTTTCCTTAGCTTGGGTTGAGTTATTAGTTCCTGGAAGCCCTATAACATCTTGGGTTGAGTTACTAGTCCTAGATGCCTTGGTTGGAAAAATGCTTTGGAAGCCCTTGGTGGGTTGAGTTACTAGTCCTGGAAGCCTTGGTTGGACAAATGCTCTGGAAGCCCTGTATAAGTTGTGGGTTGAGTTACTAGTCCTAGAAGCCTTGGTTGGAATAAATGCTCTGGGAGCCCTGGAAGGCTTGGATGGAGACCAATCTGATGATGGTTTTAGTGATGTCCGACAGGGTGGTGGAATCACTATTTGATGGTTTGAGGTGGATGGCCTCTGGAAGCCCTGGATGAGTTTTGATTGATTTGTTCTATGAGATCCCACATGCATGCTTGGAATATGGCACAGGGGTGAATGAATGAAGAGAGATTTGGCTCAACCATTCTACGTTCGGGTGGAACGGGGAAGTGCCATCCTAGGTTTGGATTTCATCATGTTTTCACTTGTAATTGAATGATCAATGTATCTATGACCTAATGGATGGAATGGAAGTTGACGTATTGAGGCATCAATGGTTCTTAGTGATTCTCAGCTAAGTATGAGACCCCTATGCTCACAACTGTTAATTACACCTGTAGATTACACAATATGTTTGATGAAATTCCTGTCATGGCTAGTAGGGGTCTAGTCAAGGTCTTAAACAAGTATTTGCTTTAATATTATCATTTCCATGTTATTTTACTGATTTGAAGAGATGGTTCAATTCCGGGAAATGTCCTGGGCTTTGGGCCCCAAAAAGTCGCTCAAATCCCGGAGTCGCTGGGATATCACTGATAGTTTTGGTCTTTGGTCGTTGGCAAGCAAGCCTGTGAGAGCGACTTTGGGTTTTTGGTCGCCTTCATGCCTATAGCATGGGAGCAACTGAGGCTTATTTGTCCAAAACATCAGTGGGACCCAAAGGCAAGTTGTCTAAAGTATTGGATTGGTTCTTAAGGGTCCTATAGCTGATGATCAATGTTTGTATGGCGTGTTTACATAGATTCCACTTCCTTAACGTAACTTAGGAGGTCAAATCATATCATAGTGGCATCTCGTCACATATTTACCCCGCCTGGCCAGTTTCTTGGGTATATGTGGGAGGAGGGTGTAACAAAATGGTATCATAGCATGGTTCACCCCTTGGACTAGATGGGCTATGTGTTGGTCATCCATGCATATCAGTTGCATGTGTGTCTCTCACCCTTTCATTCCATGTGCTTGTTGCATTTGCATGATGTTGTTCGTGGTTGTAGTGATGTCGTCATGTGAAATTTGAGGTTGTTATTGTGGAATGCATCGTTGTGAGTGTATGATTGGTTACATGTCGATTTATGTCGCTTACATGTATCACTGTACTATGCTTCGTTACATTCTTACATGTTTGGTTACATTCTTGTATGCTTGGTTGCATGTATCATTCTTGTAGGTTTGATTTCAAATATTGTTCATTCATGCTTGGTCATATGTGTTTATGCATATGTGTGGATGGTTATGCATCACTTATGCATGCTCATGTTTGCATGTGGTCAAGTGTAAAGTGACGTAATTATGGTGGTTGTCATGCATGAGGTCGTGGTGTGTGTTGTTGTTGAGGTCATGCATTGATGACTAGACTCTAGCTAGAATGACGGTTGCATGGTCATATGCTTATGTTTTATGTTTCTATATGTTGTCATGATTATGTTATACATGTATCACGCTAAATTGTTGGTCTTGAAGACAAGGTATCCTCCCTGAGGTATACTAAGGTACGTTGGTTTATTGTGATTTGGTTTAGCTAATATAATACACCTTGCAAGAAGAAATATCAAATGGCTAGCAAGATGGTTGACTACAAAGACTATCCCTATGAATCCTGTTATCACTTAGAACTAAAATTTTGATACATATAATTACATGCCCTAGTTTGATGACAAAGGTATATATTAAAGTTGGTTTCATTTTTATTTGTCTCACTTAGGATTGGGAGTTTTAAAGGTTTTTAGCTTAAATCATACTCCACTCCTTCTGGTTTTCCTTCGCTCATCATTATTCCATAAGTCCCGTCTCGTCTTATCCGAGTCACCGTGTCTTTTAGTGATTTCGCAACGCAATGTCATTTGCCCATTTCGCAGCGCAATCATGGTCTAGCATTTTCGCAGCACGTCATGATTAGGCAGTTTCGCAGCGCATCATTAAAAAATATAACTAACAACGCTGCGAAATCATGGATTCGTGCATTTCACAGCGAATCTTTCCCAAAATGTCAAGTCCGTAGGTGAGTCAGCATTTGTGTCCACTCATGTCAGTTTGAGTACCTCTTGTATCATGTTTGAACGTTCATTTTCCGCTACTCCACCAATAGATTTTTGATATGCACGGAAATATCATTCCCAAGAGATTTTACTGTGCATAGTCCTTAATAATGGTCGTGAGTGTTGCATGAGTGACCAGTCATGTTTCAATTTGAATTTCAAGCGAGGCTGTTCAAGCGAGCCTGATTACAAGTGAGGCTGAATAAAAAAAAGAGGAGCTGTATCACCATCTTGACCGGAGCTGTTTGAATTTGGCTGTGAAAATCTCAAAGGAAAAAATGGAGAAAAAAGAACACAGATCCGGTAAATGTCAGAGGAATGAACCTGAAGGCCTGGACATAACGTTGAGAGATGAAGGTGTGAAGAAAGCGTTCAAAGATGCCGGGTGCTAGAAATTTTGTAAAAAGCTACAAGGAGGGCATGCACAGGTAACCAAGGAATTTGCGCTAAATTTCACTGGTTTGAATTCAAAGGTAGCCATGTTAGAAATACAGGTTTCTCCAGAAGCAATAGCTGCTGTAACCGAGAGGACGGGAAGAATGGTTCAACAATTTTAAATTTGATAGGAATCCTTGTAAGGAGTTCTTAAAAGAGGCATATGTAAATGAAGACTTCACAAAAGCAGTGCCCAGGTATTATGTCAAGGAACATTATGCTCTTCTTCTCACCTGCATACAGAAGTATTTGACCTGTGAAGGAAGGTACAATAAGGAAAGTCTCCATAGACATTCCATTCTATTTATTTCGCAGTTTGAGTAAGATGTGTGACAAGGTGCAGCTGAGGAAAGAGGACTGTGAAACCTCTTTATTTCATCATGGTTTGATTAAGTTGCTAGTTTTAGATGGCCTCCAAAAGATAGGCAGAGACTGGAATTCTTTTATTTTCATGGCTGGATTCCAAAGCAAGACTGGCCTTACTCCACAACCAGCCAGAGAGTTCACCATACCTGAGCTTCAAAGGGAAGCAAGAGCCAAAAAGCAAACCAAGCCACAGCTACCAAAACCAGTGAGACCTGAAGGCACAACTAGGCAAGTTGCCTGATAAATGAATTTTTTTTTCAAGAAAGGTTATTTTCCAAATTTTTGTCAATTTTACTTAGGTTTATGGTTTTGAAGACATGTAAATCCCTGTTACACATATGAAAAATCAAAGGGAGTTTTGGCAATCAGAATTTTGGGTGATAACATTCTCGGGTCAAAATCAAGCTGTTTTAAATAAAACAGCAGTTTCGTAGCGCGCTACGAAACTGCTGTAGGTGATGATTTTAACGCAGACAAACAGTTTGATATTATGAGCGGGAGTTTTTGAAAAAGAGACACCTGTCCATCACTACAACCTACAGCATATCTAAAACGTGGCAACGTTCCATACCTTGGGTTATTAAAGGCTCAAAAAAGTGTTGTTATATATTTGAGCAAACTGTGGAAAACAAAAGCCGAGAAGCAGGGGACATCTCCTAATAGCACGGGGCAGATAAGGATCCAGTGTTAAAGGTCAAGATAGAATATTAAATATCCAGCTTATCCAATTTGAAAGAAGACCAGGTGTCAAAGAACGAAGAGTAGCCACTATGGCATGGAAAGAGAGTTAGAGTCCTAGTTAATTTAGAACTTTTTTAAAGTTCCAGTCAACATTTTATTTGTATTTAATGGTCAGTTAAATAGCTGATAGGTGTCATTAGAGATAAGGATCGAGTTATTAAATTCCCCTCATGCTGGAGGAGGAAGCTCGAATTAGTTAGAATAAGGATTCTATATATAGTTGAAACAACAATGTAATAGGGGTTGGAAATTTGATAACAGAAGTACTGTTTTAGCTTATGTAAAGACCATTTTCAGTAATATAAATCATCTGCTTTTCTTCTCAGGATTCATGAAGGATTTTTCAAGTTCAGAATGTGTGTTTGGTTCTTTCCTTAATGTCTTTTTACAGTTCCATGGATGCATAATCACTCAGAATTCACTGATTGTGCTCTGACTTCCTGTATGCATGTATGAACTGTGGTTTTATGTAAGTTATATTCTGAACATCTAAATGCTAAGTGCCCTGACTTCTATGTAAAGGCAGTGTCATAGTTTACTGAAGTATGATTGACTCCATAGGCCCAATGGAAACTTGTGTAATGTTTATCCAGCCTTTATATTTGTCCATGTTGTTACACCATAAGAGTTAGCCATCTAATCATTAATCAAAATAAATAACCCTTTTGAGAGAGCCCTCTCAGGCTAAGGAGGCTAAGCCTTAGTCAAAAGCTTGGTTTGAAATAGTTACTTAGAGTCAACCTGACCAGCAGCTTATCAGGCTTGATTTTGAGATAACAAATCCGAAGAGCAGTATTGTGTTGGGCACCCTTCTGATTTGGTAGTTACATTGAGAAGCTTAAAGGAAGAAATAAGGAGTTGTAAGGAAGATAATGACAGGATCATACAGGCACAGGAAAGGTTAGCAGAGGTAAATGCAATCATACTTCAAAGCTTGTCATATTTGTAGCGATAGGGACCGCTTTGGATCAGCCATGAGCATGAGGATAGAACTAATGGGGCATATGGTAGTTGTTCGCATGGTGGTCATAGATCAAATAGAGATGACACAATCAAAGATGGAATATTGTTGGACACTCTGAATAGGAGAAGGGATAGTCACAGGTACCTTTCTAGTTCTGGTTCCGATAAGCATGATGATTGATATCGTTATCACCCTTATAGGAGGAGTGATAAGGTGTATTTTCTAGGTGAGTTTAAGAAAGAAAATCCACCTACTTTTTATGGAGAGGTAAAGAAATCACAAGATGCAGAGGCATGGTTTCTAGGCATGAAGAAGTTCTTCAGATTGCATGACTCTTCAGAGAACATGAAAGGTAGAGTGGCTACATTCAATCTTAAAGGAAAAGCAGACATTTGGTGGGAAGATGTGAATAATGTCAAAGGTATCAATGAGGAATATTTGACATGGAGTGAGTTTGAGTGGCTATTAAAGAAGAAGTATTTTTCGGAAAGATACTTTGATGACGGGGTGAAATAATTCTATGAGCTAAAGATGGGATCCATGACGGATGATGAGTACACTAGCAGATTCTTGGAGTTACTAAGGTATGTGCCTTACCTCAAGGAGGAGAAGGCTAAGGTTTAGAGATTCGTTAGTGGGTTACTCGTTTCATTCAAAGATAGGATTGAGTTTGATGAGCCTAGATCATTGGAGGGGGCTATCTAAAAACTAAAGCATTACTATGAACAATCGAAGAGCAAAATTGAGACTAAGCCAGACTGGAGAGGTAATGAAAAAAAGCAAAGGAAAATGGGACAAGAAGCAATTAAGACCACAAGGCATAGGTAACAAGGAGAATGTTGCACTTCCTAAGAAGTTCAATACATCAGATAGAGGACAGGGATTCTAGTCAGGAGAATAGAACAAGGAGACAAGTTAGAAGCCTATAGTGTTGGAATTGTGGCAAAGATCATCACATGAGACATTGTCCACATTGGGGTGGTATACCTCAGATATACAGTGCGTAGGAGGCACATACTGTTGAAGATGTTGGTTAGACTATTCCCCGTATTTATGCAGCATTGGATAAAAAACAGGCAAAGCATCAGGCATCTATCATTGAGATAGATGGTAAGCTTTGTGATCAAGTTATTTCTATTTTGATTGACCCTAGATCTAATTATAGATATGTTAGTCCTGACTTAGTGGATAAGTGTGGTTTGAGTAAGGAATTGCCTGCAAAATCTTGGTTATTGTAGTTGGCTACAGGTATGAAGAAGCAAGTTCATTATTGGGTAATAGCTTGTGCATTTGATTTGAATGGTATGCCTACAACAACACATTTGAATGTATTACCGTTGGGATCATACAATATGTTGCTGGGCATGGATTGGTTGTATCTTCATAGAAAAAATTCATAATGTTACAACAAAGCCATTGAATGTGTTGATGACAATGGAGAACCAAGAGCCTTATGGGGAAAGAAGAAAGCCACATTAGTTAGGATGGTGACAGTCATGCAAGAAAAGCGTAGTTGTAGGAAAGGGTGTAAGTTATTTGCAGTGCACATTTCTAGTGATAAGGGTAAGGAAGTTGAGGACGCGTATGTGTTGAGAAGGTACCTAGCTTTACAAGAGTTCAAAGATGTATTTCCTGAGGACATTTCAAAATTCCCACCTCGCGGGGAGGTAGAATTTTCTATTGAGTTAGTGCCAGGGGCAGTGCCAACATCAAAAGTACCTTACAAGATGAGCACACCCGAGTTGGTTGAGTTAAAGCTACAATTGAAGGAAATATTGGACAAGGGATACATTAGGCCAATTGTATCATCTTGGGAAGCAATGGTACTATTTGTGAAGAAGAAAGATGGTACTCTCAGATTATGCATTGACTACAGGCAGTTGAACATAGTGACCATCAAGAACAGGGATCCGTTCCCGAGGATTGATGACTTGTTCGATCAACTGAAGGGAGAAACATTGTTCTCCAAGATCGACTTGAGATCCAGATATCATCAGGTACACATTAAAGACGAGGACATTTACAAGACCACGTTCAGGACTAGGTATGGGCATTATGATTTTGTTGTTGTTCCATTTGGCTTAACTAATGCTCCAACTAGATTCATGTGTTTGATGAATAATGTATTGCGTCCATAATTGGATAAGTTTGTTATTGTATTCATTGATGATATACTAGTGTATTATAAAAATGAGGAAGAGCATGCCGAACATTTAGCCGCAGTGTTGAGGTTGTTGAGAGAGCATCAGTTGTATGCTAAGCTCAACAAGTGTAGTTTCTTTCAAACTGGGGTACGCTACTTGGGACATGTTGTCTCCAAGGAGAGCATTGCAGTAGATCCTGAAAAGATAAGATCCATCATGGAGTGGGTAGCTCCTAAGAATGCGGATGAGTTGAGATATTTCATGGGGTTGGCAGACTATTATGGGAGGTTCATCAGGAACTTCTCACAGATTTCTTATCTTATCACATCATTGCAAACAAAAGGTAAGAAGTTCGAATGGCCAGAAGAGTGTGAGGCTAGTTTTGAGCAGCTTAAGCAGTTATTGACACATGCACCAGTGCTAAAGATACAATAACGCAACTTAATTTTCCAAACTTACAACAACGCTGATTTTCTGTCTGTCGGTGTTTTAACCATATTTATTACAAATCGGCGTTGACACTGAAACTGTTAACGCTTTAAAAATTATTGACTAAAATTGTGATAACAATGTGTAATATGACCATTGTATGAAAAATAAAACAATGTAACTCATAAACGATTGCAGACAACAACCAATAACATGAATATGAATATTAAAAGTCACTGGAAATGAATAAAAATCAATTCATGACTTATTTGTAATCATGTCAGGTCTATTTTTAATTTTCAATCTGATTGGAGGGGATGTAATTTGAGAAAGTCTCATGAACACTAAATTTATTTATTTATATATTTATTTATTTATTATTTTTTTTTAACAGAAACGGTTATGGATTATATTAGCTGAGTGGTCTAAATGCCAGATTTCATATTACAATGAGAGGGAGCAGAGCCCAAATAGTGACAACCTGAAGTGCTATCGAGTTTGTGTTCAGCTTCCAGCTCTTTTTTATTACAAATATGGAATCGATTTCTGTGATTTGTCCAAGTTTATAAATACAAACGAATTGTTTCAATAGCAAGAAATAAAGCATATCAGTTGACTGATTATGAAATTGGATCCCATGTTTCGTCTCCGTCTGTTATCATTTCCCCTGCAAAGAGAAGAGTAGTTTTATTAGCTTCAAGATCTGCTTCTTTGTTGTTGTCTCTCAGAACATGGAAGTATTTCAGGTTATGGAATAGTTTCCCCAAACTTCTGATTCTAGATATCAGTCTTGCCAATCTTAAGTCCCGAGGGGATGAGTTGGTCACCATGATTTTTATTATCACTTGAGAATCTCCAAAAATGTTTGCCTCCTTGATTTCCAAATTCAAAAGCAGCTTAAGACCTTGGAAGAGGGCGAATGCCTCAACTTGAATGCTGGAGTTGATCCCTAGACCCCAAGCAAAGTTGTGGGTCGATATGCCTTCAATATTTTTTATAATTCCTCCTGCCCCAGCCTTGCCCGAATTTCCCTTTGCTACCCCGTCAAAGAAGAGAGAGTGTACCTTTTGATTGGAGATCCAGTCTTGGAAGTCTTCATTGTTTTTCCCCCTTATTTGCCATTCTTTAGAAGAGGAATTTCTGATGGCTTACTGAAATTGCAGATTTAAGGAAGCACCCTAAGCAGTATCTAACTGGTTTAGATTTGAATTATCTTTTTGATCTCCTTTATCTTAACCGCTACCACCTTGACATCATGCTGAGTGTTTCTAAAAATTCTGCTTTTTCGCTCTAGCTAGATCTGCCAACAACAAATTTTAGGAAGGGAATCCCAAGCCGCTTTAATCACTTTGTTTATGGGAGGAGGTCCGGGGTAACTGTTTTTCCAATTAGCAAAAAACTCAATGATGGAGCTGGGAAGAACGAAGTTGGGGTTCCAATAATCCATTAGTTCGCTCCAAACCTGCACAGTGAATTTGTAGTTTAACATGAGATGCATGGCACATTCCACATTCTCTCTGCACAGAGAACACCTGGATGGGCCATGGAATCCATGCCTCTGCAGTTTTTCATCAGTGAGGATTTTCCTATGGCATAGGAGCCAACAGAACATGTCGATTTTGGGCAGAGAGGAAATGCGCCAGACCACCTTCCAAGGAGCAGGATCAGGAAGAACATTCGGTCTCAAAGCAAGTTTAGTGTAGCCTTGAGCTACTGTGTATCCTGCAGATAGTGAACCCCAGCCACGCAAGTCTCTTCTACACACATGCGAGGGAGCAATTCCATTCAGCATAGCACGAAGGCAGCTGCATTCCTAAAGAAGATCCGGAGGCAAATCAATAAAGCTCCAACCTGTCCAATGTGTCCCAGCCCACGTGGATATATCCCACAGCGTGGATCTGCCTGAAGTGGTCAACTAGTCACGCAACGCCTTCACGGAGGGGAATTCACCAATCGGGTCTCGATCCATGATGCGATCAGTCCAAATATTGATTTTCTTCCCGTTTCCAGGAATCCAGTAAGCATTGGAGCAGATCAGGGGGCGACTTTGGAGCAGAGCTTTACAAAAGGAGGGACACCCTGGGGGAGAGGCTTGTCCAGGCATCTAAATCTCTCACCTTTACAATACTTCCTCCAAAGCGTTAATTGGGCTCATCTAGGCTTGGGCGCAATAATTTTCCAGAGAAGTTTGGCTCCCATGGTAATGTTCTGAAGGGAAAGGTTCTTGAAGTTTAATCCTCCATCCATTTGAGGCTTGGAGACAGACTCCCAGTTAACAAGAGGGATTTTCCTCTCATTTTGTTTTCCTCCCTTCCAAAAGAAATTGCGTATATGTTGTTCCATTTTCTGAAGAATGCCAATTGGAGCAAGGAGAACTGAGAACTGAAATAATGGGAGACTGCAGAGCACAACTTTGATGAGGACTGACTTGCCCACAATGTTAAGCCAGTTGAATCCCCATGCCTGAAGCTTGTTCTTGAATTTTTCCACTTGAGGGAGCCAATCCCTGCTATAGGCCCGCTTGAGGAAGATAGGGAGCCCAAGATATTTAAACGAGGTCCAAGCTGAAGAGGTTATGAATGCGAAGCATCTGGCAATGGAACTAAGCAAGATGGGCGTAATGTTCCAACAGTATATATGGCACTTCCCTTTGATGAGGCTACTTCCCTTACGCCATACAAAATTCATCTAGAGCTTCTTTAAATCTGTTGGCGGAGTGGATCGATGTAGCCCCAGAAGTAAAGTATTGTCTGCAAAGAGGGCATGATTGATGCTTTTGACTCCTCTTGCGATGCAAATCCCTGAGATTTCCTGCTCTTGCATTTTGTTGTTTAGATAGAAGCTGAGGGCGGAGGCTTGAAGAACAAACAAAAGAGGAGAAAGAGGGCAGCCTGCCTTAGTCTTCTTGAGGCTTTGAAGAAATCAACAGCTCTACCATTGACTAGGGGAGCAATCCATGCCTCTGATATGTAGGCCCGAATCCAGTTTATAAAGTTCTCCCCAAATCCAAACTTTTGCAAAATATTCAAGAGAAAATTATGCCTAACACAATCAAAAGCATTTGCTAAGTCCAGTTTGATAGCCATACCTTTTTCCTTGCGCTGCTGGCTTGAGAGGATTGCCTCTTGGACTAAAATGAAGTTGTCCACTAGCTGTCTACCGTGAATGAAGCCCCCTTGATTCTCTGGAATGAGTTTGGGGAGAAGATACTTTAGCCTGTTAGCTATTACTTTGGTGATCAATTTGTAGCCAGTGTTGCAAAGAGAGATGGGACGAAATCTGTTGAAGGAGTTGGCGCCTTTCTCCTTGGGGATGAGTGCAAGGAACGCAGAGTTTGTACTACCTCCATTTTTTTGATAGGCTTGGGATTTTTGAACCATTTTATAGAGATCTTTTTCCACAATGTGCCAGCAGGATTGAAGGAATCTGACAGAGAATCCATCTGGTACTGGGGCTTTATCTGGGTTCATGGCGAAGAGAGCATTCTTGACCTCAGCCTTAGTAACTTTAGCTTCTAGCTGGTGGTTCATCTCAGCAGTGATTAAAGTGGGAACCCAGTCCACAAAACAAGAATTCTGAGTCAGATTCACATCCTCACAGTACAAATTTTTGAAATGGAGAAAAGCTGCTCACTTGATGCTTGCAAAGTCCTTGTGGTTGGTAGTATCTCCCTTGATTTCAGCAATGGAGTTAAAGCATTTGCTAGTTTGAGCTTGCTTATGAAAGAAAGAGGAATTTTTGTCTCCTGCTTTGAGCCAAAGGCAACGAGATTTAATCCTCCAAAATTCTTCTTCAGCCAGGCAAGCTTTATGAAAGTGTTGTTGGAGCTGGACCTCCTTATCAAGGATTTCTCTAGTTACATATGCCTCTTCCGAAAGCAAATGGTGTGCATCTAGCTGACTTTGGATATTTTTTCTTTCAGTTGTTGGATTAGGAAGGGTTTTCGCCCAACACTTTAGGGCAGATTTCGTTCTTCTAAGCTTTTCTTCCCACACATAGAATGGTGATCCATTGACTGGCTGAGACCAACTTTCCTTAACTATTTGCAAAAAATTGGGTTCCTTAATCCAGAGGGGGCTAAACCTGAAGGGGATGGGGCCAAGATCGGAATGGGCCCGGAGTTCAAGCTTGATAGGATTGTGATCAGAGATGCTGCAAGAAAGGATTTGCATACTAACGTCTAACCCAAGCAAAAGAAAAGAACTTTGAACAAAGAATCTATCCAACCTTGCTGCAATGTGACCAGAACCTACTCTTTTATTTGACCAAGTGTACTTACCAGAGGAAGGCTTGATGTCTAACAGGTCCCAATCTTGCAGGAGGTCCTCTGCCCATTCCCTTGCCAGATCTCACACAATGAAGCCTCCTCGCTTTTCTAAGGAATGCAACGTGAGATTTAGATCTCCTGCAATAATGATGTTGTCTAGATTACTCGGATATGATTGGCTTCTTATTGAGTCCCAACATGCCTTTTTTTATCCAGCGTTAATTGGCACATAAACATTGAAGAGACAAAAGGATTCTTTAGTTATGAGATGTTGCATTTTTAGCATCAGCCAGTGAGTATTTGAGTATTTGAAGTCTCAGACACTAACGGAAACTTGTTATCATTCCAAAGAGTGCCCAACCCTCCAGAGGCTCCTCGGGCTGAGACAGCTATTGCTTTACTTTTATTCCAGAGTTTGTTGCTTGTTTGAAGGAAGCCTAAGTCCTCCATATTTGTCTCCTGGAGAAGGAATATGTCTGGGGCTCTATTCTTATTAAGTTTCTTATGGCCTCTTCCTTAATTTTTCTCCCTATACCCCTACAATTCCAGGAGACTATTTTCATTATTTACCTTTGCTTTGCTGGGCTCCCTTGGATCCTTGAGACTGGTTTCTTCTCATCTTCGGCTTTTTTGCTAACAACCTCTCCATAGTTGGTTAGCTACCCTGTAACTTATCCTTGTACGTTTCCTGCTCTCTTTTCTCCTGATCTATTTTCCAACCTCTTATGGATCTCCTAACAGAGGCTTGGGAGTCACCTATTTCTCCTTCCTCGTCCGAGTCTTCCGACTCTTGATCCTCTTCCTCGACTTTGACAGGGTTTCCTTTTGAACTTTCTGCAACGCTTGCATCCTTGGGAAAGACAAGTAGGCTACCTTTATCTGGGGACACTGTCTTTTGGACCACAACCTCCTGGGTGTCCTCTGGTTGCGAGCTAAGAGGATCGAACTTATTTTCTGGAACAGGCTTGGGCGGGATCTGCTAAGCAGAGGCCTGGTGAGGACCTTTGCCATTAGGGCCTCCCGGCTTCTGTGTCTTGAGATAAGGTTTGGAGCGCTTGACTTGATTCTAGCTGTCCTCCTTCCCCTACACAGCCTCATTGTTGGTCGGGCAGCCTCTGGCGAAGTGGCCATAAACATGGCATTTCCGGCATTTGAAGGGTAGCTGCTCATAGTCCAATTTTTGCACGTTTGTCTAGCTTCCGACATTGATTTTGATGGCCTCTGGCAGCCCCACCTCCAGATCTACTTCTACATAGATCCTGACATAGTCATATTGGTCCTTATTGTTCGCTCGATCTATAAATTTCCCAAGGGCATTTCCAATGTGCATCAAAGATTCCCAATTCTAGCAATGCACTGGGAGGTTTGGAAGCCTAACCCACACCGGGACTGCTTTGGGCACATCTACTGCTGGATCGAAGTCCGGAGTCCATTTATTCAGATACAAACCCTGAGGGCCCATGAAGTAGGGGCCATTTTGGAAGATCAAATCTTTGTCATCCTTTGAAGTGAATTCGAAGAGGAAGAATCCTCTCCCCAGAAAGTAAGAGGTAACACTTTCTTTGATCAACGGCACCCAGTTTCTATTGACCTAACTCTCAGTGGATTTTGGGGATGGCCATAGCCTAGTGAACTGGCCGATGAAAGCCCGCTTGGCCAAAGACAATGCAACTTGGATCGGAGTTTCTAGAGGAAGGGAGATTACATGAATATCATCCAGCTTTTTTACAAATTTCGCAACTTCATAATTCTTCTTCTTTGAGAGCCCTGCCAAGAGCCGATTAAAGGCCTTAGTAGACAAGAGCAGCGGAGGAGAAGGGTGAGGCACCTGGGGAGAGCCCAGCACTTCCATGGTCGCAAACCCTAGGGTACGGACCTGTCAAAAGCTAGCAGGTAGCAGCGCGGTCCTCCATGAAGCCAGATCGGCCGCAGTATGCAGAAAAGCCCTCGGCGAACAAGCCCGGAGGGATCAGGGCACGCAGAGAGCGGGCACACTCACAGGCTTCAGAACGCGCGAGATGCGGATCTTGCAGGTTTGCAGAGCGGGAGCCGAGAGCGAGTTGATTCTCTCAATCTGTAATGTTAAACTATTTTCTCATGAACACTAAATTTAATCAATAACATTAATTATATTGATTATAATTCAATCTAATGATGATATAATGTTGTTTAAATTTACATATTTTAAGAGTGCAATTGCTTATAGTCACAAACGGAAAGAAAAATTCATCCCATACATTAAACCTTATGCATTATTCTCAGGGCTTCAATTTAAAAAAAACATATAAAAATATTCTTAACTATGGAGATTCACCCCTACTTTATCATGGTGATTCTTAATATGTAGATAGACTTTGTTATGATACCATGGGTCAACACCATGGCTTATGAATACCACAAGCCCAAAAACCCGTAATTCATTTCATATGGCACTGTTGATATGAGATTTTTTTAATTAGTAAATTTAATTAAAAGAGAAAAATAGACATAACTACTTTGGAATTAAAGTTTAGCTCTTGATTTGTGTATACTAAGAATATTCTAGAATATTTTATGGAAGTTAAAACCATATCCTCTAACTAATAATTATTGATAATTAAATTAAAATCATGAACACCCTATTCCAAAATAAAAATGCCCATAAGCATAAATATTTTGTAAATATTATGTAAATTTTAAATACCTACCATCCATATATTACTTATTGATAATTAAATCTAAATTACGAAAACTCCTATCTAGATAATAATTAACTTATTTTAAATAAACTATTAATTTTACTTTCAATACATTCACATATAATCAAAGTTTAACCTCTCCAATTTAATATCCCCTTCCCTTATTTGAAAAGTTTGTTTTTTCAGAAATTTAAGAAAATACTATATAATATTTACGATCGTAACACTAAAATTTTAACTAAAGCAATTAACTTCTCGTCCTAGATTTGGTAAACCAAAGTTAATCTTAAAGCGTGATAATGCTTGTCGTCATCAAAAACAAATTATTAGTTAATTTTAAATAGCAATTCTAACACAGTTTGATCCCTTTTCCCAACTCTAGATGGTCAATTCAATGATTTCAAATGATATTATGATTATTTCCAAATTAAACTTAAAAAATTAAAGCTTAAACCCCTTCTCAAAGGGGACCATTTTGAAAATGACGGTGGTTTTATTTTTTTATTTTATTTTATTTTCTTTTCAATAAAAGGATTCTAAACGTAGGAGTGTGGTGCCGGCAAATATGAATAACTGAATGCAAACAGTCTCCTCAGACAACACGGAAAGGATGGGTCACAACCCACGGGCCCTTGACTGAACATCGCGTAGCGAAAATGCGCCGACTTGTTGACACTGTGAAAAAGGAAAGAATCCTTTTCTAACGTTGGCACATCCATCCTTGGAAGTGGGGACCAGGTGTAGAAATTCAAAGTTAGCTAGCTTACCTGTAAAGTAATAAATTGACGATTATTATTTGTTTTTAATATATATGATTGTAAGGGTTGTTTGGACAGTTAAAAGTAGTTGGAATTTGGGCAAAAAAATTCAAAAAATCTTGTAAATTCAGTGTTTGAATCATGTTTTTGAGGGTGGAAATGGATTCAGCACCATCAAAAACGTCTAGAGCACTTAAAATTATGAATTTTGACAGTATTTTACTTAGATTTAAAAAATCCCTCTCAAAGTTTTTCAAAATATAGCTAAAATTTCCATAACTTTCCAAGCAAAAAAGCCTAATTTTTAGGCTACAACTATTACTGGATTTAAAAAATCCCTATTAGATTTTTTCAAAATATAGCTGGAATTTCCATAACTTTCCAAGCAAAAAAGCCTAATTTTTAGACTACAACTATTACTGAGTTTTAGAGAAAAAAAAAAGGCATAATTTTTAGACTACAACTATTACTGAGTTTCAGGGAAAAAAGCATAACTTTTATACTACTGCTATGACTGAGAAAGAAAGAAATTATTTTTAACGTCCACCAGGCTAAAGATAGCTTATGGGACAACTTGCTTCTTCGTCTGCTTGATGTATTCAGCCCTTTTTCTGTGAATTTTCAAAATAAATGCTCCTAGCTTCTCGACAAACCTCTCGCTAAATAGATTATCCTAAGAGCTAACTGCCAGTGTATCTGCATAACTTTCCCTGTTGTCTTTGAAAGCCTCACATTCTAAAATGAAATGTTTTTCTATTTCCACTTTTCTGGAAGAACAAAAAATGCATACTCTTTCCTCTCACATTTCCTTTGGCCTCTTCCAACACCCTGTTTCACAACGTAGTTGATGAGAATTAGTCCTTAACTGAGGAATAAGAATTTTGGCTCTCGAAGAGATATTGGCTTCTATGTATGCCTTTGGTTGATGATTATGAGTGGGATTAAACACTTCAATATAGTAATTTTTTTCTTCCTAGCTCCTTATCCCGAATATGCTTGTGGAACTTTTCCATAACAAAAGCTTTTATCTCTTTGTTGTTTGTGGGACACACGTTCAAGCAAATACCCCATTTACTAAACCCTTTGTTATTTTGTTGCATCTAAGTTTTTTTGCTCTTGCACAATCTATCATTTAAGACAACCTTAGGCCATCTACCCTCTTCCATTTCCTCAATTTTTTATAAATACCTTATGACTCGCACCATAGTAATTGCTTCAATAGGAGTGGTCCCTGTTTCACTTAGCAAGATATCGTAAGGAACTGCACTTTTAATCTTAAATTGGTTTGTAATCAAACGCTTCTGGATTTTCTCAATTTGTCTCCACTACATGTTGGATGTACTGTTGGCCCATAGTTCACAACCATATAGAATTACCAGAATCACTAGAAGCCCAAAAAGAGTTTCAGTGGAATTCCAGTCCCATAACTCTGCATTTTTACACCTATTTTGAAAAGCATAATATGCTTTCTAATTTCTTTTTACAACCATTCTAGCTTAGATTTTTGTTGAAGTCAATTCCGAGGAATTTGTAGTCTGCAACTTCTTCCAGAATGTTGCCTTCAAAGTAAAACTTATGCTTGTTATGTTTTCTTTTCTTAGAGAAGACCACTACTTTCGTTTTGTTGGTATTAACTTGCATCCCCACAGTGGTACAAAAATTCTCAAGGGATAGTAAGTGCTCTTGCAAACCAAGAGAGGATATAGCAATAAGAATAAGGTCATCTGCATACAAAAGAAGCCTTATAACAAACTTGCCCAAATAGATACCATCACCCCGTTGTGAATTTAACCACTCCTCAAGTTTGTCGATATATAAACCAAAAAGGGTAGGAGACAGTGGGCAACCTTGCTTGACTCCTATATCACTTCTAAAAATTTCAGAAATCCCTGCTGAAGTTCTAATTTTGACGCTCACCTCTTCATATAGCATATGCACAATTGCTCTCAAATGTTTAGAAACCCCAAGTTCCTCCATTCTGTGTCAAAGCTTATCCCTAGGAACCGAGTCAAACGCTTTTCTGAAATCAACAAAGCAACATAAGACTTCTTCCTTTTTCTTCCACATTTTTTTGATGATGTGCCTTAAAGTTATACAATGATCAACTGTGGAATGTTTAGGTCTAAAACCTACTTGCCCTTTAGCACGCTTATCTCTTTCTTCTGCCCACTTGCTAATTTTGTTTTCTAGCATGCTTTCAAATAGCGTTGCAAACAAAGTGTTTATCATGATGGTCCTATAATTGGAGGGATATTTGACGTTATCGCTCTTGAAAAGAGATATTGCCAGACTAATTTTCCAATCTATGGGGAGCCCTTGTTGTATGATGTTGTTGAAGATTTTTGTAATGTGAGATGCAAGAATTTTTGAGCCCCACTTTAGATATTCTGCTTGGAGTTCAGCTAAGTCTTTTGCTTTTCCAACACCCAACTTCTTGATACCCATCTCTACCTCTTGTACCGTGAAGAGTTCAGAATTAGTGTTGACCAAGGGAGGAAGATCAACTTTGGGAACCTGTTCATAGAGTTGTCTTGCATAGCCAAACCATTTAGAAGCTGTAATAATATTTCCAATTTGCATATTTTTCGGTTGGAGTTCCTTCCAAAATAATTTGGGATTATTTTTCCTAAGGAATATTAGTTATTCCCTCCTTAAAGCCATGAAATCGACCTTTTTCTTTCTTAATAATTGCTTGTAATCTTTGAGCTTTATGTTATCCTTGTTTGACTCTTTCCACATTCTCCTTGCCTTTTTGCATTCCTCGTCAAACCAAACATTAACCAAAAAGTAATTTGTTTCAGACTTCTTAATTTTTTTCTCTTTTGCACTTTGGAAGTGCACATTGAATTAAATGTGTCAATTCATGACTATGAGTGCTGTGAATTATAATTTTCTCCTTCCCGAAGAGCTTTTCTAGTGTCATTTTGAAAGTATTACAATTTTCTAGGGTCAAAAGAATTCTGCCCTGTGGGAGATTTTGTTGGACACGCTGAATTTTTTACTCTAACTATTTATTTCCAATTCATCTTTCCAATCCAAGAGAAACATAGATAAATTGGCTTGTGATCTGATTACAAGTCCCACAACTGATCTCCAATCAAAACTTCCTCCATTTTCTTACACAAATATGTGAGCAAATTACATAATCTACCACACTTGCTCCATTGTACGTACTGCAAGTGAAATTACCGAAGTTTGCCCATCTAATCAAGCCATTACCAGAGTATCAAACTTTTCTATTTTCTCGTTGGTTATATGTAAAATTGTGTCATCTATGTGGACGGGCTTATTTATTTGAACATCGGATATAGGACATCCAAAACCATGTTTTTTTTATGGCTAGTTAAGTTGAGTAAAAGTGGACGAATACTCCTTATTACGTTAGATTTTTTATTAGAGGGAAAAAGGATTACCGCTTCAAATCACTTTAGTGAGATAGAAGGACCACCGCTTCTTTAAATTTCACTGGATTCGAAACTTTCATCGTCAAATTTTGCAAATATTTATTAATTTTGAAATCGCAATGTATTCTAAAATCAGATACCCGCAAAAGAAAAGAACAATGAATTTGTTAATAAAATTGGTTTCAATACTCATTAATTTTCAAATAACAATATAATAAAAGATTTTAACATTAAAACTATGTATAGGAAAAAGATAAAAACAATGAATTGGCATGAATAACAGCTTTCTTTGTTACAACGATCTTAATATTCATCATATTCATCTCTTGACATAGGGACAAGTATCCAACATAAGAAGGGAAGGAATTTTAGTTATGAAACAACCTCTCAAATTACAAATCCTCATATTTGGGATAGTGACGACTACTTATTATGAAACTATTTAGTGAAACCAGTATTTTTAATAAAAATATAGAGTATTATGATGGAATAATGTCTTTATACAAAGAACTTGATATGCTTTCCGATCTTGCATTTGTTACAATTCTATTCCAATTCATTTGAGAATGGAATTAAGTTTGAAATTGGTTGTAGTATTACACCGGAGATGTTTGACAATTTGATTAGAGTCCCCATAATTATAAGACGAGAGATACTAAGAGATAAGCTTGCTTTATTCCTTTGCAGGTTGAGTACACTTGAACTTGATTCTTGGAAGCTCTACCAAAGCTCTAGGAGAATGCTAGGTTTTTTTCTTTGTGGTGTATAAGCATCATGTATCCCCTAATTCTCATGGTTTTTATAATGAAACACATTCTTAAACAGTTCCTAAATCATCTTCATACGAAATAATTTGTCACCTAAATAATCCTAATATAAAAGAATTTCCCATATTTATCATAAGTGGAAAATAAAAAAAATAGTATTTTAAATATAATTATACTAAATTTCTATTTTTTTAAATAATATTTTTTTTAAATTACACCTAAGGTGTTTTTAAGGGGAGGTTGACCTAAGGAGTTCCATGGTTTGTCCAAATCAAGGCAATCTCGCAGTATATTCACTGCAGGCTACTAAGTCAACTTCCATTACCAACGGTGGAAAAATTGAAAAACCATGGAGGATGTGGAAGCTCTACCACCTCATTGGAAGCTCCCACAAATGATCTCTCCTACTTTCTTAATCTGGAGGCCCATCTCCAACTTTTGGACGGATACCATGCATAGGAACAACACTTTCATCTATCATCTAGCTACGATCCAGATATATCAAACAAATCATGCAATTTTCTAAAGGTTCCTCCATTATGGAGGCAAGAAACCATCAAGGCACTGATCTAGTACTCAAAAGATAGGTGTGTTCAACCTGACTGAATCAAAATAATTGAAGAACCCCATACATATACGGATCACCATGAAACCACCCATCCTTCCTAGAACCAAAGCCCTATCGATGTCTCCATTAATGGCCATCTTCAGTCAACATCTCTGTCGCAACAACTATAGATGGTTCGGTCCTAGTTTGCTTTTTCCTTTTCTTATTGTCTAAATTCCATTCATGTCGTTGAAAATGCAACAAGATGATGGAGCTTAGTGGAAAGGAGTCGCCTTCACTAAGTGGGCCCGCAGGCTATTTTTGGCGCAAAGTCTATTTTTAGACTATGTCTATTTTTAGACATATGGATCATGGTTTATGAGTTGCAGGATGCTATTTGTGGATGATTGGTCATGTTGGTAAAAATAGTTGGACTTCTATTTTTAGACATATGGGCGGAGTCTATTTTTAGACTGCCAGGCTAAAAATAGAACAGTCGAATATTATTAGCTCTTAATAATATTTGGACTATAAACATTATCTTTTCCTCTTGGAGCACTTCAGTTTGAGCTTCAGATGTGGCACATGCAGCTGTCATAAGGAAATACACTTTTCTTATGAGTTAGTTGAGCTATTGCATGGTGGACTTCAGTTAGAACTCATGTGGTTGAGTTTGGTGGAGTTGATTGAGGAGTTCATGGAGTTGTATTCAGTTTGATTTGGTTGAACTAGTTGTATTTTAGTCTAACTAAAGAATACACTAGTGATGAGTTGTGTGAATTAATTATTAATTAATTCACTAATTATTAACTCATAAAGAAACTAAAGAATACATCAGTTAACTCAGTGCATGGACAGTTTCACAGAGACAGGTGTTAGAGGTGAGTGAAAGGGCAAGATTGCTGTCAGTTGTGACTATAGTTGTGCATGAGATTGTGCACATGCATGGATTGAGTAATGCCAATGAGGATTGCGTGGTTCAGCCAAGGAAATACGAGTTTGGATCAGCGATTCATCATTATTCTCATGCAGGATTGCGGAGTGGAGGCAAGCAAGCAGCGGAGGAGATTTGAACCTGTGATTGATTCAGATCTGAGCTAGTTTGTGTGTAACAGGTGGAGATAGTAATGAGTACTTGTGAGGAGTATTGTACTATGTATTGTTACATGTTTTCAATCAATATAATATACAGATAGTGTGGGGTTTTCAGCTGTATGCTTTCCCCGGGTTACATACTGTGTTAATGTGCGCATGCCATTGACGTTTCATTGTTTTTAATGCTGCTAAATTGATGATCAACATAGAGGAGGTTATGTATTGTGCATGTATTCTGCAATAGTGTATAATCGGGATAATCTCTGTGAATAAGTGTTTAATTATTCAAAATTTCTACACATGTAAATAACGTGGCTTCTAGACTTTTTTTTTTTTTTTTAGTAGAAAAAAACAAAACACTCTTATATTAATAGGAATGTTTTACATATTCGATTGGTCTTTAACCCGAGTGACAACACTTCTTACAAATGGCCATCGGAGCAAGCAACAGAGATTGTTACTACCAGTAAAAAATACCTTGCCTCTCAAAGAGGCATACATTGCAAAGAGTAACAACGACAATAGAATAGATATAGAGAAACAGAGGAATGACTTCAACTCTTGCAAAATCCAAATGGAAAAAAGAAAATAGCAAGGGACAAAGCTTATAGCTCAAACATCTCCTGTCCACAGATTGCTCCATTTATGAAAAAGCTCAAAGAACATATACCCAGGAAGCATGGTCACCCCACGCTTGGAGAGAAGGTCTACTTCAGAGTTTTGCTTATGGTAGATATGTTGGAAAGAGACCTCCATGAAGGCAGACCTCAGATACGAGATCATTTGTGCCCAATTACAAAGTGAGGGGACATCTAGAGTATGTCGGCCTTGAATCCATCAGATCACCAAGAGGGAATCTCCTACAACCATGAAATTGTCTAAATCCAACCATTTGGAGCATTGGAAGGCACCCCATAATGCCACCAGCTCAGCCTGACAATTATCCCCAACACTAACATACCAATAGAATTTGTAGTGGATAGAGGGATCCAATTTGAGTAGGACACCACAACCACAATCACCCTCCGAGGAAGCACCATCAAAGAAGCATATTCCATCCAAATCAACGAATGAAATGGATCTGGATGGGGCTTTGGGGTACTAGGGGTCAACTTCCATGAAAGAGTCATGATCTAGAGGGAGGCAGGCATAGAGTCAGAG
Organism: Pinus taeda; assembly: GCA_000404065.3. Taxonomy (NCBI): domain Eukaryota; kingdom Viridiplantae; phylum Streptophyta; class Pinopsida; order Pinales; family Pinaceae; genus Pinus; species Pinus taeda. The sequence goes on from APFE030345572.1 coordinate 42,120, forward strand.
GGAATGCCTTCAAAGATCAGATTGTTTCTAGACAACCAAATTCCCCACAAGACATAAAGGGGGACAACTCTATAAACAGTGGCTTGGATAGACCAAGACTCAAAATAGGCAAGAAAGGAGGAGCAATCAAAATGGATATTGATACCAAGGAGGAGAGGGACTGCAGTCCAGATGGCAGCAGCAAAGGGGAAATGTAGGAATAGATGGAGACGGTCCTCAGAATCAAACTGGCAAAGAGTACATCTGCTAGGCCCCACAAACCCTTTTTTTAGCAGTTGATCCTAGGTGACGATGCGATTGTATCAGACCAACAAGGAGAAGCATTTAATTTTTAAAGGGATTTCCCATAGCCATAATTTGGAGGTGCAACCCGCTAGAGGAAGAAGGGGGATGATGGAGGAAATATAGTCATGCACATCCTTGGCTGCAATCCATCCATTCAAAATTCGTCCACCCCAAATGAGTTGATCAGGGTGCATAGTGAATGAGATGTTAGCCTGAGTGAGAATATTGCGGAAAGATTCCCATTCTGTGGCCAAGGTGTCTGGAATGCATAACCGTCAAGCATGAGGTCAAACCGGAGCAGGGTAAGGGAAGGGTATGTCTGATTTGAGGTTGGCCAAACTATGGAAACCCAACTGGCTGAGAGAGTGAATCAAGGGGATTGATAATATGTGGCAGCCCACCATACCTTTAATGGCATCCCTGCCAACAAGAATTTGTTGTCCATCACCCACCAAACACCAGAGATTGTTGTAGAGCCATGGAACAACATGTCTGAAACTACACCAGATATATGATGCATTGGGATTCGATGGCACCCCCACTTGCACCCATTCCTCCGGGCCCTGAAAGTGGATGTATTTAGTGAATAGAATGGTCTGCCAGAGACCCCTTTCCTTGAAAGACCTCCACAAATTCATGCTCAAGAGGGCGATATTGAATCTTCTGAGATCCACGATGCTCCAACCGCCCAAGTTCAGAGGCATGGAGATTGTGATAAGGGCCACAAGGTTAAGTTTTTTATGTCGGCATGCCTAAGACCAAATAAATTTAGCAATGATGGAGTTCAATTTATGAATAATGGTCTAAGGAATATAAAAAAGATGCATCCAAAAAATAGGAAGGCACTGCAACACTACCTTCGTCATGATGACCCTACCCCCAACAACAACAATGTGATTCATATAAAACAATAACCAAGCATATAAATATTAAAATTCATTGAAATTGAAATCAAAATCAAAATCAATTCATGACCTTTTTTTATATAGGGTCATGATTATTTTTATTTTTCAATTTAATGAGAGGGGATGTTATTTGAGAATATTTTATGAATATTAACACTATATTTAGTTAATAACATTAATTATATTGATTATAATTTAATCTAATGATATAAAGTTGTTTAAATTTACATATTTGAAGAGTTTAATTGTTTGTAGTTACAAATCTAAAAAAAATCCATTTCACACATTATACCTTATGTAGTAGATTTTATTTTTTAAAAATATGTAACAAGATTTTTAATTATTGAGATTCATCTCAATTTATATCTTAATCTCCAAATAGGCTTTGTTATAATACCATAGGTCAACGCCATGGTTCATCAATGCCATATACTCGAAAAACCATAATTCATTTCATATCACAATGTTTATATGACATTTTTTTTTAATTAATGAATTTAATTAAAAGGGAAAAAAATAGGCATAACTACTTTGGAAATAATGCTTAGCCCTTGAGTTGTGTATATTATTAAGAATATCCTATAATATTGTGTGGAGGTTAAATCTATACCATCTAACTAATAATTATTGATAATTAAATTAAAATTATGGAAGCCCTATTCCAAAGTAGGCATGCCCATCTACATAAATATTTCGTGGATGTTCTATAAATGTTAAATACCTACCATCCATCCATCCATATATTACTTTTTGATAATTAATCTAAATTATGGAAACATAATTGATTTAATTTTATAATTTATGGAATACAGATGCACAAGTGATTTGATTTTAATCATTTTTAATAAAAAAGTTAATATATGATACTTATGAAGATTTTGTTTGTTGAAATCTAATGTAAATGAAACAAAATGAAACAATTAAATTGATATTGAGCATTATAAGTTTATAATATATTTGAAATTATATAAATATATTACCTTAGTAAAAGTTTATACATAGTTTATCTTTCCAAGTAGAGATTGTTATTGGTTTGCATAACTATTTAAACTCTTTATAAATGTTTTTTAAAAAAATGTTTGATTTGAGTTTACACAATTGGTTAGATCTATAGTGGATATTTGCTCAAATTCTAATTCCATATTTGATAACATGACGACATTTTGTCACATAATAGAGATCCGCCTTATTAGTCCTTGGCAAGGCAATACTCTAGGAATAGATTTGGCGGCTATTAGTTTAACATTGACTAATGCAATTTATAACATTTAACTTTGAAAAATATATTTTTAAAAAACTCTCTCAAATATTTGATTAGACCATAACTTGAAGGCCTTATTAGTACCTTTGCACAATATAATGTCATTATGCATCATTGTCTCACATATTTGTTGCTATACTTTTTGGATATTCTTGTGATATTCATGCATGATTTTTAAATAATTGTATAGTGATTTTTTATTTTTAAATTTTGGAAGAAAACCATCCAAAATTAAAATCTTTGAAAATAGTTCATACTTAGGTAAATGATATATTTAGCATCAGTTACTTCCCACCATAATTCAAGCAAGTCTTTTCTTAAAAAAAAAAGAAAATATTGTAAATATATAGACATTTCAATTTGTGCAAGACTATAGAATTCAATTTGCTCATTAACCATTGTTAATTTAGCATTGACCAAAGCAAATTTTAATGTTTTTATTAATTTTGTCTAAATCATAATTTTTAAATTCAATGATAAATACTAAATTGTTCTACGACATTTATGTTAAATGAATTATTAATTTTGATTTCAATACATTCACCTATTACAATAAGATATTCCCTTCCCTTACTTTTTCAAAAATTTGAAAACTATATAATATTTTCAATCATAACACTAAAATTTTAAATAAATCAATTAATTTTTCTCGTCCTAGATTTGGTAAGCCAAAGTTAATCTTAAAGCATGATAACGGTTGTCATCATCAAATGTTAAAAACAAATTATTAGTTAATTTTAAATTGCAATTCTAACACCGTTTGAACCCTTTTCCCAACTCTAGATGGTCAATTCAACAATTTCAAATGATATTATGATTATTTTTAAATTAACCTTAAACCCCTTCTCCAAGGGGACCATTTTGAAAATGACGGTGGTTTTATTTTATTTTCTTTTCTTTTCTTTTCTCACCCAGTCCTCCGGGGGCCAATGAATGAACATTCCCGCCCAGCATAAACGCGCGGACCCGTCGACTTGGTGAGAGCTGGGAAAATTATAAGCAGTTTATATTTAGAAGTAGGTTTGGAATTTTAAATTATTTATGTAGACTTCAAGAGTTAGTTTAATTGATAGGGTCAATTCTCTTCTACCTCAATTTTTTTTTAGGGTTATGTATTTTTAGTTTGGATAGGGGATTTGATTTTCTTTGAGGTTCATCTTTCTAGATTTTCTCGTGGAAACAAAGAGATTGTTTGTTGAAAAATTATCTAAACAACCCAACCAATCAACAAACCAAATCTACGTACATACTATTGTAAGTGTTATTTCCAAGTCCCCCTTTAACTCTTACATTATTACATAAATCACAAATCACATCTATCTAATATGGTCTTCATTATCAATTACATCCACTCTATAATCTCATAAATACCACTCTTTCTTCACCACCACTCGAGGTAAACATAACTACTCATAGATACCACTCTTTCTTCATCACCACTCGAGCTACCACTTGACCTCCATTTAAAACATAACTATCTCTGACCATTGCTGACGAATTCATATGATCAACGATATTGAAAAAACTCGGCTCGTCGAGGCTTTCATGATAAGAGTTGTCAAGTAATTAACCACTATATGGACCAACCACCATCTATTAGATATTTTGCTTTTGATTATCTGTGAGTTGCTAAGAAGGTTTTCTGAAACTGAATGTGTTCAAAAGTTGATCAAACAACTTGACCTATTTATCACACAAAGATCTCATATTATAACCTGTAGTCATTGTCCAAAGGTTTCTAAGCATTAAGAACAACAAACCGTAATAGTATAAACATAGTCAAACTAGTGATGTGTTCAAGGGTTTCCGAGTGTAAGAACCACTAATTTGAATTATGCAACATTGTTCAATAATTGGTTATGCACCTTTTATGTAACAACCTTAGTAAAAAATTCATGTAAATAAAGTTAATAAAGGAAAAATAAGACCAAGATCATGGGACACATATTCCAAGTTGAATGGTGGCAAAATATCCTAGTGGGTGTTCATTTGGTTTACTATGGCTAAAGGAAATTGGCAAAGGCAATGACGAAGACTTTGGAAAGGCAAGAAACAATTATTGACAGCTTATTTACGAAAATTATGGAAATTAGGAGAAAAGGAAGGTGAAAGGTCACGGGTTGATGTGAGGAGGAAATTGAAGGAAAATAATGGAAAATAGAAGAAATTGAAGGCCTCATTAATAAAAGGCTTCTGAGGATCTGTGGGCAACTTTTTTGTCAGTTCAGTGTTAGAGCAATCTCTTTCTACTCTCTCTCTCTCACACTTGGACACTGAAAGCATTCTTGGAGCACTCTAGCAATGGATCAAGGAAGGACAAAGAAGGCATAGGGAAGAAAATGTCAAGCAAGGAAGAGTAGGATCAAGAAACTACAACATGATTACTTACAGATATCCATTTGCATGTGTAATTTCCTTGCCAAATTTGGCATGCATGGTACATGCATGTCTGTATTTATCATCTTTCCATCATTGACATGGCTTTTTCCAGGTATGACAGTGGTTTTCAGCCTTTCCTTTCCATTTCCACATAGCCATGGCGTGGTGGGTCCTCATGTATTTGTTTGAGATGGATTATCAAATAGACTCAAAGCTCAGTAGGGTGGTCTCAGGATTATTCACAAGGTGTAGGAATCCCAAGATGGGATACACAATAAAGCCTAGTTGTGAACACCTCGATTGAGCCTAGGAATCCTCGACCGGTGAATGGTAGGATACATGGTAAAGCTCAGAGGTGAATACCCTTGATTGGGCCTAGGAATCCCTTGACTAGTAATGTCAGGACACATGGTAAACCCCATAGGGTGGAGCCCTGGTACGCATAGGAATCCCTTGACGGGTAATGAAGGGATAGATGGTAAAGTCGAGAGCTTGAGACAGACAAATTCCTCACGATTTACATGGAGAGATCCAAAGGCACCCATGCTTGTTTAAGGCCTAGTGATCTAGTGGGGATTGTGGTAAATCCAAGTTGTATTGATGAGGGTTCGAGTCTAGGAAACCCTTGTTGGGATATATGATAAATTGTTTAGCAAAATAACATTATCATCTTCATCTTCTATTTTTTCCCTAGTTTCCTCTAACTGCCTTATGAGAGATTTTAAGTCATTTATATGTATAGACAATGATACCCCCTTATGCATCTTAAGTTTGAATAACTATAATTTCAAGGAGAATTTTGCGTTCACAACCTTTTCCCCAAATATTTTGCTTAACTCTTACCATATTTGTGCAAAAAATAAAATTAAGCCTATAAGATGAAGTTGTGAGTCTAACAAAGAGAGGTCTATAATAGACTTAGATTTTTCTTCCCTTTTAAGCCAATCATTTAACAGTTTAGAGTCTTGAGTTGTCTTTTTTGCTCCTTTTACTAAACCCCATAATTTTTATGTATTAAATGAATTTAGACTTTTACCTTCCACGTGTGGAGGTTTAATCCATTAACTTTTTCAATAAGTATTTGTTCCATATTTAAAGAACAATAGACAATTATTTTACCTTGTTCACTAATTTTCTCCATGACTCATGGCTCTTGTGCCAGATTCGGTGGTTGGCTCCATTTCTCAGTAGTCCAGTTTATTCAGATCCTATTCACACATTTTGTCATGCTCAAAACCAAGTGAATGGAAGGGAAAATCACCACAATAATATGAACCCCACTAACATACTTTAAAGTATAATATAAATAATTTATAATACTTTAAAAATACTCCACTAGCCAATATTAGTGCATGCATGAAGAGACAACCTATGCAAAGCGATCTAATTAAAATAAAAGCAAAACATCACATCGATCTAACTGAAATCGAACCTAGACATTGAGACACCACTACAAGAATATGGAGGACGTTGTTGCAATAAAGTATGTTGAGACACTACTGCAAAAAAATGGAGGATAGTCATGCAATAGAGGACTCTATTGCGAATGATTCAATCAATGCAGAAGATCACCTTGTTGATTGCAGATGATTAATAAAGGGTCACATGATCCATCTTTACACAATTGTCATTTGTGATATGTTGTAAATAAATGAGCCAACAAAACTGGAGAGGCTGCTATACAAAGAATTCCACACTGTGAATTACCATAGTGATTGATGAGATGAGCCATGTCCCAAGAACTATGGGTCATCAATCCTTGATGAATCTTCATGAACCGTATCTTCATATTCATACACCCACATCAAGATTTGATCCCACAGAACTAATTCCCTATCATCAACAAAAGTTAAATTCCTCTCACATTTTCTTGGGCCCTCCCTTAAGGAGTTAACCCAAAGCTACCAACTCTGATACCAAGAAAGAAAATAGAAATTGCACACTAGACATATATTATTCTTCAATTACACCCCAAATCACACAAATACATCCCATATTTCTGACACTTATGAGATCCAACTGATTCCAAACAAGGAGATTGTTTGTTGAGAAATTATCTCAACAACCCAACCAATCAATAAACCAAAGCTACCTACATAATACTGTAAGTGTTATTTCCAAGTCACCCTAAATATTTGGACATCAAATTTGTGGTTTGAAAATTATTTGACATGTCACTTATCACGTTACAAAAACATATCGTCAAATATGTTTAAAAATAAAAAATAAAAAGTTCTAGAGAACATTAAATTCCAGACCTCGTTGGAAGTGGGGACGATGCATTCATTAAATTGCAGACTCTCTCCATAAATGCCACACACCTATTAAACTGCATACCCTCTCATAAATGACACACACCTGTTGCAGCAAGGTGGGCTAAAATTTGATTGATATTTAATTTGTGTTTTGTTTATTTAATTTTCAAATACCTATCATTTTTAAATCTAGACTTCATTAATGAGGTTTATTTAATACTCCAAAAGGTTTATTTAATTTTTGAAACAGTCAATTATATATATATATATATACACACACACACACACACACACACACATTTCAAGGAAATTGTTGTTGAGCCCTAGAACTACCTCTCTTCTACATACTTTTCTAAACCTTTTCTCTTCCATTTTCCCACATCAGTGCCTCATAAGCTATCAAAGATTGCTAAATATTGATTATAGGAGTGCATTTAAGTGGTTTTCAAACTATATCCTTGTGTGTGCTATTTGATTTAGATTTTATTCACCAGCTACGAAATGTAGCCACTTTCCATAGCTAACTTGCAATTCCGCGGTTGTTTTCAGTGTTCTATAGGTTATAGGTGTCGATAGGAGAAACGAGGCACATGGACAACTCATAAATGATATAAACATGGACAAGGTCCTATCTATTCAACCGAATTCGTGAAGAAAGGCATCGGCCAACAGACGGTCAATTGAGAGTCCTACATCAATTAGGACTCTGTTCCAGCACGTGAAAAAGTCCGAGACCGTTCCTAAGTTCATGGATCCACTTTTGCCATCTGCAGGCTGTCTCCATGACGCAATCTAACACCCACCCTTCGTAGATTTAATGGTTATGGCAACCAAGAAGCTGAACTTCCGGATTTTGTCCTGTTTACGTGTCTTCTGCTGAAGATTTTTCTCCAAAAGGCATTTATCTATTTTCCTCTATAAATAAAGCGTTTGCAACGCAAGTAGTTAGTCTTGATGCTGTTGTTTTAGCATTAGTTTGTTGTTGTAACCAAGATACATATCCTCTATTTTGCAATACAAAAACTTTGTTTTCTTATGACTGTTTAAAGCGTGTTTTTGAGGTGACAACGTATTACCCAAGGCTGTGTAGAGGGCCCCTGCTAGATGAGGTTTTTCTTTTCATTTTTGTATAGATTTCATGCGTGTTTTCTCTTATTTCCACTGTACATTTATCATAATTTGTTTATGGTATTAATCGGTTTTCTTTTTTTTTGTTTTGTTTTTTTTATTTTTTATTTTTTTTTTACATGATTTTATAGCATTGTTATATTTTCCACTAACACTGATCAGTGCATTTCAGGATAGGTTATGCTCGAGCTTTTTAATATAGTTTTTTTCGCCAAGTGGTGATCTGAGATTTGCTTCCTCTGCTGAACTTTAGCTTTTAATTCCAGTTGTTATGCTTTGATTTCAGTGAGATTTGTAACTGCTTGTTAGCGAGCTATTGGATTGTAGGTGAAGTAATTTGATTTTGCTTTCATTAATCTGCAAGTAGATAATTTAGATATCAGTTCTTTATGCTACATGACGTTATCTTTGGTGCCTTTAGCTTAACCCCGTTTTAGAAGTTAATTGGCGAGCTATCGGATTGTAGGTGAAGTAATTTGATTTTGCTTTCATTAATCTGCAAGTAGATAATTTAGATATCAGTTCTTTATGCTACATGACGTTATCTCCGGTGCCTTTAGCTTAACCTTGTTTTAGAAGTTAATTGGCGAGCTATCGGATTATAGGTGAAGTAATATGATTTTGCTTTCATTAATCTGCAAGTAGATAATTTATATATCAATTCTTTATGCTACTTGACGTTGTCTCTGGTGCCTTTAACTTAACCCCGTTTTAGAAGTTAATTGGCGAGCTATCAGATTGTAGGTGAAGTAATTGATTTTGCTTTCATTAGTCTGCAAATAGATAATTTAAATGTCATTCTTTCATGCCATATGATGGCATTTCTGGTGTCTTTAGCTTAACCCCATTTTAGAAGTTAATTGACGAAATATCGGAACTATGGGTGAAATCAGTGACTAGTTTCCAGCTTCTTTATTTTTGGTTTTGAGTGCAGTAGTTTAGATTTTATTTCTGTAATTAGAGGGACAACAGAGGCAGTAACCTCATGTTCAATGCTTCATCTTTTGCTTAATTTAAGTAGCTACATATTTACACTTTTGTTCAAGTTCTGATTTTATCAATAACATGTTTTGAGATCTTTGAAGTGCTAAGTTTGGAAATTACCATAAGAGGCATAAACCTTGTCTTAAATTCTACATCCATACTTGACCTTTAAAAGTATTCTTAAGACCTTAGAATAGGATTTCCATTTGCATTAGACACTTTACGGGACCAACAAGAACAAAACCCCAAAAACAAGATAAAAACTGAAAACAATAAAGTAAGAAATAGATTGTCTTGCACATATAGTGTGCCACACTTCATCAGTTTACGATTCTCGGATTGATAATTAATGTAGCATTTTAGGACACACTAAATTGACTAAACATTTTGACGCCATTACCGGGGAAGTGTAACTAGGTAACCTATCTCTTACATTCAAAAAAAAAAAGGGAAAAATTGATCTTGAAGTATGCTCTTCTCTTGCACCTAGTGAGATATGGAGGATCAGAAAAGAGAGTTATTAGTTTAATAATTTCTTAAGTATGCTCTCTTCTTGCACCTAGTGTGATCTGGAAGATCAAAGAAATGATTATTAGCTCGATTAAAAAAATTCATTAAAAAAAAAAAAAATGACATGCATAGAGCAAGAGATTCTAGGGGAAGGTTTATAGCTAGGGCCAAAAGTTCGATTTTTACAACTCCAACTACTTCAAGGCATAGACAAGATACACCTCCATCCCAGTTTCATACTCCCAACCTTAGGATTCCTGGAATTCAAGGGGCAACAACTAAATTAGAAGATTCTCCCACACTATCTACTAAATCTGACCTAGGAGAAGAACCCTTCTTCACTTCTATAAGGGAACATATTGCAGTAAAAGAAGTAGAATCACCTAGAGAAGAAGAAGAGGTAGAAACTCTCTCTCATCAGCCATTAATAGAAGAGCCAGAAGATCCTGGAGAAACTATCATGGCAGAAGAAGTGACAGATGGATAATTTTCACTATTTGGAGGAGGGGGTAGAGGTAGAGGTAGAGGAAACAATGGAGGTGGTGGTAGAGGTAACAATGGAGGAGGTAGAGGTAATAATGGGGAAAATAGGGGAGGATGTAACTCATTTGGATTCCCTATAGTCGATGAGGAAACCCATACAACAATGAAAAACATTTCACCATCTGTCCTCCCAAACTTTTATAGATTGTGAAGTGAGGATCCTGAGACATTTCTATTTGAGTTTTAAGTCTTATGCCGAACCTATGACTATCTAGAAGACTCGCAAAAACTCAAATTGTTCCCTTCAACATTGAAAGGGGATGCTTTGAAATGGTTCATGGGATTAGTCACTCAATCTATTAGGACTTGGAATGATATGAAGCAAACATTTTTGGATAGATAACTGGATTATTGTATGCCCACTAATCATAAGGATGAGGTATTCAAAATGATGCAAAAAGAATATGAGAATTTGGAGGATTTACTTGAAATATTTCAATACAACTTAAAGAGAGCGAAAATGAACAATTTAGATGAGGAAACCTTGAAAGCCCTTCTATTGAAAGCCATTAGAGATGAATGGATAGATATTTTAAACATGATGGGGAAGGGAGACATTTCTCAACTTCCACTACATGACATAGCAGAACTATATGTCCATCTCTTAAGGGGAAAATTTAAAACTGGAAAAGGGCCTAAAGATCCTTTTCTTATTAGAGCAAACAAATCTGCAACTGGATCAGTAAGTAGAGCGGAGATTGGCAATATTCTTGATGAATTCAAAACTAACATCTTAAGGAGCCTTAGTGAACAGCTAGACACCCTCAAAATACAAAACAAGCAGAAAACGGAAGCTGATGCCTTAGCCATCTTTTGCCCAAAATGTAGAAAGAAACATGCTCTAAGGGAATGTCCCTTAGATGCAAAATTTGTAGAAACATGTATGATTTTCTCAGAAAGTCATGAGACCAAGGATTGTCCTTTAATCCCAGGACTCAAAGCTGTCTTTCAGGAGGACCCAAATTCAGTAGAATCTCTTTGTTTTGTTTCAAGAAGACCATGGCAAGAGCAACAAAATCAAGGATTTAACAATCCTATGAATTTTTAGCCCCCACCAAATTAGAATTCTTAGCAATAACCGTGGGCCCAACCTCAAAATCAGTATCAATCTCAATCATGGGCACAAGGGGTACAAAATCCTTATGGGAGATTTGCTCAATTTTATCAATATCCTCCATCTTTTTAGGGCTATCCTATCCCACAAAATCAACAACAAAACCCACAACTTCCAAATCAAAGCCCACAACTTCCATTGCCATTTCCACAACAACAACCTTCTCAACAAAATCAAAATCCTTGACTCTTGCTTCCATTTCAACAAAAGCCAAATCAACCACTAGCCCAGCCATTACCAAATCGCAACAACAAAAACCCTCAGAATGCTTACATAGTAGAAGGACAACAATTTCCTACCTACATGATTGTTCCTTTAGATCTTAATGATGTTCAACTTAGAATTAGTAGGATTTTAGAGAGGGAAAAACCTTCTATAGATGTTCAAGAGCAAGATGTTTCTGAGGAGGATTCTCTTAAAGACAATAAAATTTTTGAAGAAGCATCCCTTCAAAACCCAACCATTCAAAAAGAAAAAAAAAAAGAGTCAACCCCCACAACTCCTATAGTTGAGCAACCTGCATCTACATCCACACCTCCTTTCCCTAAAAGATTACAAATTGACAAGGGGGTGTAAAAACAAATATTGTTGGCTAACTATGATTTCCTAGATGAATCAAAGAATGTCTGTATCAAGATTCCCTTGCTACAAACCATTAGAGAGATTCCTATTCTAGAAAAAACAATAAAGGAGTTGAGTATCAAAAGATCAGGTAGGAAACCAAGAGACACAAAAAGAATCCACTTAGTAGGAAAAATAGTAGATATCATGATGGGAAAGATTACCGTGTAGAAATATGTGGATCCAGGTAGTCCAATTGACAAGACACACATAAATGGGATAGAAATTCCAAATACATTGATTGACTTAGAGGTTGCTATAAAAATTATGAGTAGACAGACTATGGAACAACTTAAACTGCCTAATCTTCTTTTTACACCTACCTTACTGCAACTTGCAGATAGATCAGTAATGAAACCAGATGGTGTACTAGAAGATATTTCGATCTCCTTAGATTCTTGGAAATATCCAGTAGATTTCATGATTTTGACTTCCAAAAGTAATCTAGGAGGGCACCCACTCATCTTAGGAAGACCTTGGCTAGCCACAACTGATGCTTTTATTAATTGTAGATATGGGGACATGTACATTTCTGATGGTAGTTCAACAAAGAAATTCACCTTGTATCCTCCAACAAAAGCAGTTATAGAATTAGGAGACAATGAATGGGTCGATGATGAAGATACTATAAAACCTGTCTTTACTCTCTCTGAAGTTAGTGAATATAGTCAAATCTTGAATACATTAGAAAATTTTGAAACTTCTTCAAAATATGACCACACACAATTTAAGTTAGATTCTGATATTGAATATTTGTCATCAAGGCAAATGTCTCTCTACTCCATGGAAGAGTTTGGCAGTTCTGCAGTTGAAATTTTTCCAGGCAAAACATTGAATATTAACAAAAATTTGGAAAAGTTACAACAGGAAAAGCTAACCAAAATATTGCAAAAACATTCTGCTGCATTTGCGTGGGAGTATACTGATATGAAAGGTATTGACCCTAAAAATTTCATCCATCATATCTATATTGAGGAAACCAGTAGACCAATCAGACAACCTCAGAGAAGGATGAATCCAAATCTTAGGGAGATTGTGAAAGAAGAGCTCCAAAAACTACTCAATGTGAATTTCATTTACCCAATTTCAGATAGCCGATGGATTTCTCTCTTGGTTATAGTACCCAAAAAGAATGGTAAATGGAGGGTGTGCATTGATTAAAAGGAATTGAATAAAGCAACTGTGAAGGATCACTTTCCTTTGCCCTTTATGGATAAAGTATTAGATACATTAGTAGGCAAAAAGTACTTTTCATTTCTGGATGGTTTTAGTGGTTATAATCAAATTCAGGTAGCACCTGAAGATCATGATAAAACCACATTTACTTGTCCATGGGGAACTTTTTCCTACCGAATGCTTCCTTTTGGATTATGCAATGCACCCGCAACATTCCAAAGAGCAATACTAGGAATTTTTTTCTGATCTAATCCATGAATGTGTAGAGGTGTATATGGATGATTTTATAGTCTATGGTAATACATGTGAAGAAACCTTAAAAAATTTGGAAAAAGTCCTTATAAGATGTAAAAAAACAAACCTTTCATTAAGCCATGAAAAATGCTTTATGATGTTTACTGAAGGTATTGTTTTGGGACATCATATTTCGGGGGATGGGATTAAAGTTGATAAATCAAAAGTTGAATTCATCTCCAAATTACCTATTCCAAATTGTCAAAAAGATGTTAGAAGTTTTCTAGGATTTACTAGCTATTATAGAAGGTTTATAGAAAACTTTACCAAAATAGCATCTCCACTCTTCAAATTGCTTACAAAATACTTTTAATTCAAATGGAGTCCTGATTGCCAATCAGCATTTGAAGCTTTGAAAACAAGAATATTTGAAGCGCCTATCTTGAAAGGACCAAATTGGAAACTTACTTTCCATATTTCTACAGATGCTTCAGATACAACTCTAGGAGTTGTGTTGGGACAAAAAGACTTGATTTGATTTGATGGAATACATGTGCATAATTGATTTGATTTTATCATTTTTATTAAAAAAGTTAATATATAATATGTATGAAGAATTTGTTTGTTGAAATCTAATGTAAATGAAACAATTAAATTGATATTGAGCATTATAAGTTTGTAATATATCTGAAATTATATAAATATATTACCTCAGTAAGAGTTTATACATAGTTTATCTTTCCAAGCACACAATGTTATTGGTTTGCATAACTATTTAAACTATTTATAAATGTTTTAAAAAAAAAGTTTGATTTGAGTTTACACAATTGATTAGATCTATAGTGGATATTTGCTCATTCTAATTCCATATTTGATAACATGACGACATTTTGTCACATACTAGAGATTGGCCTTATTAGTCCTTGGCAAGGCAATACTCTAGGAATAGATTTGGCTGCTATTAGTTTAACATTGACTAATGCAATTTATAACATTTAACTTTGAAAAATACATTTGTAAAAAACTCTCTCAAATATTTGATTAGACCATAACTTGAAGGCCTTATTAGTACCTTTGCACAATATAATGTCATTATGCATCATTGTCTCACATATTTGTTGCTATACTTTTTGGATATTCTTGTGATACTCATGCATGATTTTTAAATAATTGTATAGTGATTTTTTATTCTTAAATTTTGGAAGAAAACCATCCAAAATTAAAATCTTTGAAAATAGTTCATACTTAGGTAAATAATATATTTAGCATCAGTTACTTCCCACCATAATTCAAGCAAGTCTTTTCTTAAAAAAAAAAGAAAATATTGTAAATATATAGACATTTCAATTTGTGCATGACTATAGAATTCAATTTGCTCATTAACCATTGTTAATTTAGCATTGACCAATGCAAATTTTAATGTTTTTATTAATTTTGTCTAAATCATAATTTTTAACTTCAATGATAAATACTAAATTGTTCTACGACACTTATTTTAAATGAATTATTAATTTTAATTTCAATACATTCACCTATTACAATAAGATATTCCCTTCCCTTACTTTTTCAAAAATTTGAAAACTATATAATATTTTCAATCATAACACTAAAATTTTAAATAAATCAATTAATTTTTCTCGTCCTAGATTTGGTAAGCCAAAGTTAATCTTAAAGCATGATAACACTTGTCATCATCAAATGTTAAAAACAAATTATTAGTTAATTTTAAATTGCAATTCTAACACCGTTGAACCCTTTTCCCAACTCTAGATGGTCAATTCAACAATTTCAAATGATATTATGATTATTTTTAAATTAACCTTAAACCCCTTCTCGAAGGGGACCATTTTGAAAATGACGGTGGTTTTATTTTCTTTTATTTTCAAGAAAAGGATTCTAAACGTACGAGTGTGGTGCCTGCAAATACGAATAGTTGAATGCAAACAGTCTCCTCAGACAACACGGAAAGGATGGGTCACGGCCTTAATGATAGCTTTTCAGTTTTTTCAAAAAGAGACTTTCAAGGTACGAGTGTGGTCCCGCAAATACAATAATTGTATGCAACCAGTCTCCTCATAAAGCACGGAAAGGAAGGGTAACGAATAAGTGAATTCAAGGTGTCTGTTGTAAAAGGGACGAAGCGACGCGTTACACACGAGTTAAATGGCTGATGACTTAGGCGCGTATACGGTCCTCCGGGGGCCAGTGAATGAACATTCCCGCCCAACATAAACGCGCGGACCCGTCGAATTGGTGAGAGCTGGGAAAATTATAAGCAGTTTATATTTAGAAGTAGGTTTGGAATTTTAAATTATTTATGTAGACTTCAAGAGTTAGTTTAATTGATAGGGTCAATTCGCTTCTACCTCAATTTTTTTTAAGGTTATGTCTTTTTAGTTTGGAAAGGGATTTGATTTTCTTTGAGGTTGATCTTTCCAGATTTTCTCGTGGAAACAAAGAGATTGTTTGTTGAAAAATTATCTAAACAATCCAACCAATCAACAAACCAAATCTACCTACATACTATTGTAAGTGTTATTTCCAAGTCCTCCTTTAACTCTTACATTATTACATAAATCAAAAATCACATCTATCTAATATGGTCTTCATTATCAATTACATCCACTCTATAATCTCATAGATACCACTCTTTCTTCACCACTACTCGAGGTAAACATAACTACTCATAGATACCACTCTTTCTTCATCACCACTCGAGCTACCGCTTGACCTCCATTTAAAACATAACTATCTCTGACCATTGCTGACGAACTCATATGATCAACGATATTGAATAAACTCGGCTCGACGAGGCTTCTGTGATAAGAGTTGTCAAGTAATTAACCACTATATGGACCAACCACTGTCTATTAGATATTTTGCTTTCGATTATCTGTGAGTTGCTAAGAAGGTTTTCTGATACTGAATGTGTTCAAAAGTTGATCAAACAACTTGACCTATCTATCACACAAAGATGTCATATTATAACCTGTAGTCATTGTTCAAAGGTTTCTAAGCATTAAGAACAACGAACCGTAATAGTATAAACATAGTCAAACTAGTGATGTGTTCAAGGGTTTCCTAGTGTAAGAACCACTAATTTGAATTATGCAACATTGTTCAATAATTGGTTATGCACCTTTTATATAACAACCTTGGTCAAAAATTCATGTAAATAAAGTTAATAAAGGAAAATTAAGACCAAGGTCATGGGACACGTATTCCAAGTTGAATGGTGGCAAAACATCCTAGTGGGTCTTCATTTTGTTTACTATGGCTAAAGGAAATTGGCAAAGGCAATGACGAAGACTTTGGAAAGGCAAGAGGCAATTATTGATAGCTTATTTATGAAAATTATGGAAATTAGGAGAAAAGGAAGGTGAAAAGTCACAGGTTGCATGTGAGGAGGAAATTGAAGGAAAATAATGGAAAATCGAAGAAATTAGAGGCCTCATTAATAAAAGGCTTCTAAAGATCTGTGCGTAACCTTTTTGTTAGTTCAGTTTTAAAGCACTCTCTTTCTACCCTCTCTCTCTCACACTTGGACACTCAAAGCATTCTTGGAGCACTCTAGCAATGGATCAAGGAAATAAAAGGAAGGACAAAGAAAGCATAGGGAAGAAAAGGTCAAGCAAGGAAGAGTAGGATCAAGCAACTACAACATGATTACTTACAGGTATTAATTTGCATGTGTGATTTCCTTGCCAGATTTGGCATGCATGGTACATGCGTGTGTGTATTTATTCTCTTTCCATCATTGGCATGGCTTTTTCCAAGTATGACAGTGATTTTCAGCGTTTCCTTTCCATTTCCACATAGCCATGGTGTGGTGGGTTCTCTTGTATTTGTTTGAGATGGATTATCAAATAGACTCAAAGCTTAGTAGGGTGGTCTCAGGATTATTCACAAGGTGTAGGAATCCCAAGATGGGATACACAATAAAGCCTAGTTGTGAACACCTCGATTGAGCCTAGGAATCCTCGACCGGTGAATGGTAGGAAACATGGTAAAGCTTAGAGGTGAATACCCTTGATTGGGCCTAGGAATCCCTTGACCAATAATGTCAGGACACACGGTAAACCCCATAGGGTGGAGCCCTGGTACGCATAGGAATCCCTTGACCGGTAATGAAGGGATAGATGGTAAAGTCGAGAGCTTGAGACAGACAAATTCCTCATGATTTACGTGGAGAGATCCAAAGGCACCCATGCTTGTTTAAGGCCTAGTGATCTAGTGGGGATTGCGGTAAATCCTGGTTGTATTGATGAGGGTCCGAATCTAGGAAACCCTTGCTGGGATATATGATAAACCCTAAGGAAGCCTTGGTTGGGTTTGTTGTGAGTCCCATTTTCATGCTTGGAATGTGGCACAAGGGTGATTGGTTGAAAGAAAGATTTGGTTCAGCTCAATCGATGGTCGAGTGGTTCGTGGAAGTCCCAAACCTGGTTGGCTTATGCATTCATTAATAAGAGCTCCTTCTCCTTGGTATTTCATGTGTAATTGTATTGGTTCATATGTGATTCTTATAGCTGTTGTATCCTTGTTATTTATGTTGGTTATATGTTGATTATGAGTATGTTTTAGCACAAATTTTGATCCGGATTTAAACAGGAACACAACAAATTACAGAGATAACCATAAACATAGATACGCAGTAGAAATTAATACTTCATTTCATTAATGTAAAATACTGAAATATGCTTACAAACAATAATGGAAATAAACTAGCTAGGGCGATGGTAGCTT
The DNA here is from genome assembly GCA_000404065.3 of Pinus taeda. Classification (NCBI taxonomy): domain Eukaryota; kingdom Viridiplantae; phylum Streptophyta; class Pinopsida; order Pinales; family Pinaceae; genus Pinus; species Pinus taeda. The sequence continues at coordinate 60,261 of APFE030345572.1, forward strand.
ATCTCTGAGAAGAGATGTGGTGGCTACATGCCTCTGAACTGTGTTACAATGAGGCTCGAAGGCCTATTTATTGTTGAGAAACAATGGAAAACCCTTAACATTCCAAAACCTAACCCTAGAAGATGAAACACCAAATTGTGAGCCCTGTTTGGGTAAATTGGTACATCAACATCCTGGGGTCGTAACTTTGGCATACGATCTCCGTTTGATGTGTACAATAGCTCGTTAGAAAGATCTATCTAAGCACTACCACTTTGGGACAACAACATCAAGATCAATTGATGTTGCCCCAGATTTCCCAAAAAATTTCGTTTAGGGCCTCAAAACAACTTCGGAAGTTCAGGACCTGAAAAACTGCTAAAAATAGTAAGTTGTGTTACAATTAAGAAACTGAAAATGCTGAGAGAGACAGTTGTGGGGGTCCAAATGGGATAGGTGGGTGGCCACCAACATACACCTGGATCATTCCTCCCCCCTAGGAAGCAATGGTCCCCATTGCATTGAGTTTCTCCCTGAGATGAGGAAGCTTATGCTGAGCTGGGTCTCTGGTGAGTTGTTCTGCAATCTCTGATGTGTCCAGAAATGGTGGGAAGCATGGTCGAGGATGGTCCACATTGAACGCTCGGTGCAAGCCAAGGAATGGAGGAATGCTGTGCTTCAAAGCATTGTTGCATGTAGCCTTGGTACTGGTGTAAGGACCATGTCAGAGTCGCCTGATTTTCTGATGGGTTTTGGTAAGGCGTTCTCTCTGCAGATGTAACCAAACTTTGTCGCCCACCTGAAACTTGTGTGGTACCCCTTTGGGTGAGGAGAAGTTTTTCCTGTGTTCTGTCATGGCCGTAACCCTTTGTTGTTGCTGCTGCGTGGAGGAACCCTTTGCGGGGGTCATGGATGTAGCAACGATCTTCCCTTTACTTTGGGAGCGAACTAGATAGAAAATAAATTTCCTAGTCTGTGAGATGAGCTTGCCGCCTTTCTTAGCGGCGATCAAAGAGGTGGAAGTAGGTGGGACTACCTCTGGTATCCTATATAAAGAATTATCCAAAGAAATAATGACAGCGCGAGGCCTTGACTCATACATAGCATGTCGCCTCCACAAGTATGGTTGGCCTAATAATACATCATAAACATCCATAGGTGTAACATCACACAATACCTCGTCTGTGAAGGGCTTGATGCTGTAGGGAAGGCGACATTGCTAGCGAACTTTGAGATCTCATCCTTCGTGAAGCCACCCAATACTGTACGGTTGCAGGTGTGGTGTAGTTGGTAGGCCCAACCGCTTCATGACCTCTGTTGAAACGAGGTTCTTCTGGCTCCCACTATCAACAATGAATTGCAGTGGTGAACCTTTCACCCACATTTATGAGTGGAAAAGGCGCTCCCCCTCCTCTGGGTCTTCTAGCTCATTCTTCTGGATCTTGGCAGTGGCAACAGTGGCGCTTGGCTCTGCATCAATGATCTGCTTCCCTTTGCCATTCCCCTTGTCGGGTTCTGGCTCAGGGTCGGAACATGCATCTGATTTGGAAGCCTTCAACTCGACCACCAGGGACTGCTTGGTCCGACACTCACTTGTGTTATGAGTGGGACTCTTGTGGAACTCACACCACTTTCCTGTGTCCTTCTTCGGCTTCGTTGTGTTGTTCCTTTCTTGTGGCTTCGACAGGTTGTCTTGGGTCACCCCACCTTAGCTTTGTCCTTTAGGCTTCGGATTTGCAGATCCAAAATCTCGCTTCTTCTGTTTGAACTTTTTCTCAATTTTGACAGCGTATCGATATGCTATGCTGAGTGAGGAGATGTTCAAGAACTCCATCTCTTCCTAGATGTATCTGTGTAGGCAGTCGCGGTATTTGAGTACCAAATGCTGCTCAGAATCTTTGATACCCAACTGTGTGCGAAGGGTATGAAAAATGTTTGTGAACTCTGGCACATCTTGGTCTCGTCCCTGCCGCAGTGTGGTCCATTTGATGTATTTGTCCTCATAGCTTTTGACA